>JANSTS010009318.1:41304-51496 GCA_026546915.1 Sylvicola fuscatus
GCCTAACAAACGATAAGAAGTGGCGTGTCTTGATTTAATTCACTTTCGGCAAAGTCTGCTAATAGTTGTCTGTCTCTTTGCCGCGCCAGATGTGACAGACCGTATTGGTACGGTTATTTTCAAATTTTATAGCCAAACTGAACCAGCTGACTGAAGCCAGAATCGTAACTTCTATTTATATAACAATGGAGCACACGAAGCATTAAATCGATTATTAGCTACTCTGTCATGTAGTAAGGAGTTCTGATTTAGACATGGCTCAACTTAGGTTCACAAAACCCTTACTGAATCATGTAAATTTAAAAAGAAAGTTCCATCTGACCCAGAAAACCGATTTCAAAAATCCGTTCGTTTACTGCTCCATAAATACTCGTATCACCAAACACTTGGTAGCATTAAGATATCATTTTATTATGTTTTACTGTCATAATTTGTCTTATCTGCTTTGTTCAGTTGCAAAAGATTGCTTATAAAGTAACGAGCGTCTATTAACTATTCAGTCACCCCACAGTTGACACTCTCAATCAACGAGCATGAAATTGGATGAAATAGTAGGATGGTATCAAAAGAAAATCGGCACCTACGACAAACAGCAATGGGAGAAAACAATCGAGCAGCGCATCCTCCACGGATTCACTTACATGCCATTAAAAGACACCAAACTGAAAACAGAGCTGATTGACGTCGACCTCGTGCGCGGATCGTCTTTTCCAAAGGCCAAGCCAAAGCAAACACTGCTAACGGTACTGCGACTGGCCGTCTTGCGTTTTCTGTTTCTGCCCGTGTATGCCAGATGGTGGGTAGAACAGACGTCCTTGAGCACATTCGCTTTTCTCATCGCTGTCTACCTACTTCAGATGTTGAATTGGGCAGTGTACAGCTACAATGTTCAACGAATCACTCCAGAGATTGAGGTAAATTTAGCTAAACGCTTCATTTGACGACTCTCACATTGCATTGTGGATTTCAGCACAATGTCTGCATCTCAGAGTTGCTCATTCCGATGGCATTGAGCCTGTTCCTGAGCGTAATTCACTCACAGATTGTGGCGACTGCATCAAATACCAATAAATCTGGTGATAAGCGGAAGCATTTGACTCATCCTAAACAGAAGAAGCGTGAACGCATAAGACGCAGAAAGAAAAATATCAGGTAACTAAAACTTATCGCCTTTTATTTATTAGATTAATCTTAAGATTTTTTTCATTTTCAATTATATAGGACTCGTCCCACTGTTGAATCAAAATACTCAGATGACAAGCAGAAGCCAGTGTCATCTCATATAACAAAGAAAACTTCTAGTAGAATAAGTAGTAGCTCTAACAATAATACTGACGACGAGGAGCTTATTTCACATATAAGAATACCGGACAAAATAGTCTCAGAATCACCATCAATACTAAAGAAACAGAGAAATGTCAATTGGGGTGAATTTCCAACAAAATCCAGTGTCACCAAACAGAGCTTAAATGCGACCGCTGAAGATCAAATTGCATCAACATCGGCCACCGTGAAGTATACAGCCAATGAGGACGATCAAATTCAAGAGTTTTACATAGAATTAACAAAAAAGTTGGACGCGCAAACGGAGAATCAAGATGAAGTGGTTGAACAAACTGAATCTGAGACGGTTTTCGGTGAGGATGATGGTTTCGAAAGTCTAAACGGCAAGAGTGGGTCAAGTGGTGAGGAAAATTTAGGACTGGTTGTACCAAATCAAAGTCCAGTACGAATGCACCTTATGGCGGCACATCTTAAGGCCACAAAAACTACAACGACTGACTCGGAAACGGATACTGTCATGAGAAAGCCCGCGTCAGTGCTTTTTGAGCGCAAGCTATCGTCGTTTTCGGATCTTGAAGGGCGTTCAAATGCATCTCCAGCTGACAACAAAAAGCATAAATTTGACTCGTGCGATGAAGATGACGAAGAGGACGAAACGGATCACGAGTCAGTGGGAGGTACAATTGGCAGTCCCAATTCTACATTCAGTCAAGAAGCGACGTCTGCGTCAGCCACCGAATGGAACGGTATAACGACAAACAGCGAGGAATACAGCTCAGATGCGGCCGTGACTGGATTGGACGATGAAGGAACCACTGACAATGGCGACTTTGCACCTACTTTCATCTTAAATCCCAGCACGGGCACTAATGATAGAAGTACATTGTTTTTTCTTCTTCTTTTTTTGGACTTTTGCATTATTACGTAACATGTAGATTGCTGATGTAATTTAGTGCTCGCACCTGTTTAACTTTTTTGTTTTGCATAATTGATTTGTTGTTTTTAGTTATTTATTTAACGATCTTGTTGTTATAGCAACATTAAACATATTTTGTATACGCATGAATGCCTAATAATGCTTAAGTAAGAAAAACAGCTTCTCTCGTATTAATCCGATATCGTTTATTATTCCAATCGTTACTTTTAACTAATTTTAGTTCAAAATTCTTCTTCCCTAACAAAAGTAAGCTGCACTATTTGGGATGGACGGGAGGCGAAAAAGGCAGAAATGTCTGTTCTGGACATATCTACAGCCATAATTGAGAAAGTCGAGGAAATGCCGGAGACATGTGATTATGTCTACATTGGCGTGGCTCTAAGCGTCATTCTGTCGTTGGTTCCTGCAATTGGACGCCTTTTTGAGGTAAGATTTCCAACAAAAAAAAAACTCATCAGAAAATGCAAAAAAAAATCTTATTTCGAATAAAATTTTAGGCAACAGTTGACCCTAACAATCAAACGGAAATTAATTTCCTTGATTTACCTGTAATTGTGTTGGAGAAAGCCGCCTTCTCAACGGTCACAATACTGCGACTGGCATTTGGCGGTGGAGAGTCTTGGGAGACGACCGTATTCCTAATAGCTTTAGTTCTTCGTTTGTGCCTAACATCTGTTTTCTTTCTTTTACTGGCCGTTGCAGAGAGAACTTTTAAGCAAAAGTAAGACTTTTAATCATTAAAACAGCAAATTTTACTGAAAACATAAATTCTAAATCCCTCAGGTTCCTATACGCCAAGCTTTTCTCACACTTAACATCATCCCGACGCGCCCAAAAGTCAGGCCTCCCCCATTTCCGTCTGAACAAAGTGCGTAACATCAAGACATGGCTGAGTGTGAGGTCATACCTCAAGAAGCGCGGACCTCAGCGCTCAGTCGACGTCATCGTATCAGCCGTCTTCATGTTGACACTATTGATGCTCGCCTTTCTCAGTGTGGAATGGCTAAAGGAATCTGCTCACATGCATTCGCACCTTAATTTGGAGGCACTGGTTTGGTCGTGCGCATTCGGAACATTCCTGCTACGCTTCATGACCTTGGGCACCAAAATCAATCGCAAATATCGCAGCATTTCGGTACTAATTACCGAACAAATCAATCTTTATTTGCAAATTGAGCAGAAGCCCAACAAAAAGGAGGAGCTGATTGTGGCCAACAGTGTCTTGAAATTGGCCGCTGATCTCTTAAAGGAGCTGGAGTCGCCGTTTAAGATATCAGGACTTAGCGCCAATCCGTACCTCTATACAACAATCAAAGTGGTGATACTGTCGGCGTTGTCGGGCGTCTTGAGTGAGATGTTAGGATTTAAATTGAAGCTACACAAAATTAAAATTAAGTAGGTTTTCCCACATCCCATAAAAAGGATGAATTGCCATCTTCTTGCGTATTTTTGTGTAGCCAAATCTTATACTTAGCTGCAACATTTATGAAATAATTAATGAGCTTTCAAGATACATATTTAGTGATTTATGAGAGATTATTGAATTTAAGGAACAAAATGTTTATGTTTCGTCCTGAAGATCAAACTTCGGTGCATTCGGTTTACCTTTGGGGCAACTTGATAGACTTTATTACATATTAAATAGAGAAAATTTATATTAACTTATATAGAAGTGATACATTTGTAATTAAAAATGATTATAAATAAATATATTCAACAAACAATAAAAGAAATTGTTTTGTTTTAAACAATTTTAAGAATTTGAAGTTGAAAATGACCAATTGCAAGACAATAAATAATCAAAAATAAGAAATGCATATAAAACAAATAATTGTTGACAATTTAAAAATTGCGCCAAAACTAAACGCCTGCATTCAGGTACCTGGTGTAGCAACAAAATTGACAGCAACTGTCGGTAGCAAAATGTCTATATAAATCTAAATACTTAAAGAAAACAAAAAAGGCGAATAAGATGGAAAACGTCAAACGCGTATCGCCAATTGCCCGAAACGAAACATACGGACAAAGTAGACGTGAATAAAAACGGCTAGAAAAGTAAATTTTTGTGCTTAAAATTTATATTTGAGTATTTTATCGGGCAGATCGCGTCGCAGCTCACTTCTAGTCGCACCAGTCGTTCAATCCGCTAAAAAACTCGCGAGTGTTGGCCGTCGGGCATTTGTTTGATTGATCGGGTGTATCAAACTGAGTAATTTGTGAACGGAAGGTGAATTTGAACTCCCACGATTTTGGCAAAATCTTCGGTTGGCCAAAAAGAAAAGAAAACAAGAAACGCACAGTGAAGAAAAGTACAAATCATGGAGCAAGTTTTCCAGTGAATTTTACCAAAAATTGAAAGAGATAGAGGGAAGGCGCAGTTGTGAGGTGATTCTATTTCGAACAAGTAATAAAAGAAGCTGCAGCATAAGAAAAAAAATCATAATATCTAGAAGAAATCTGTAAAGTTTGAAGCTTTACCATGTTTGAGCTGCCAAAGCTGGGCGACGAGCACAGCCAATACGATGGCAGTCGTATATTTACATGGCTGGCCAATATGTGCGGATTGTCTGTGGATTTGGTAAGTACAACATAATTTATGTAAATACACGTACTTTTCGGTAATTACACAGCGGGAATTTTGGCCAGCTGAATATTTTCCGCGAAGCGGCACTCGAGAGGTCGCTTAAAATTCAGGTGGCGCCCGTTCAAAGATTCGATGGCAAAAATAATCCACGCAGACAATGGATGCGATCATAAATTGTGAATGCTATCGTATGAAGGTCGCGGTACGAAGACATAAGAATCCAAACATGTTTAAGGAAAAGCGGCGACATTGCACAACGCATAATCACTGTGGATGAATGTATCTGACGACGCGTTTAAAATAGCGACTCACGTAACAGCTACATGCCGTCATCCAGTCTTGCGATTACTAATTATTACTTATTGCCATATGAGTAATTTTCTAATGCAACTTTACCATTTTGGTTAAGAGGCGGCGGAGACGCAATTGACGACAAACTTGGCACTAGTTGTGCGTTTCCCGAAATGGGAAGTGGTTTTCGGAATTAAATTATCTCAAATAACATTCAGTACAGATTATTTGTGAGCAAAGAAATGCGGGCTGCCACACTTGTCTTATGATTTTCCTCAACACGTGTTCAGCAACAGTCGGCCAATCGCAATAGACCGAGAAATAGGAAAATATTTCAAAGTGGAACGGGAGAGCAACAATTCGGGAAATTATGTTCAAAACAACAACAAAAAGACTCTTTACAATTGGTGTAATTCAACAAAATAACAAAAAAAAATTTCAAGCGAAACGATTGACCTTGAAAGCTCGACTGACACCGATTTTCGCCGCTTTTACTAACCAGTTTCTGATTCATACCATTTTCAATTAGCTTTGTATTTTTTGTTTGCAAAGTTTGGCCTAAAACATGTTAGGCGAGCAACTCTCCTCCATTGGCAGTTGTGTCAATGTCCAATTAATGGATTCATCCGAAAATACAATAAACATGAATCCTCATTTATCTGCTTTGAACCGAATGATAATAACTTTACAATGAAATTAGCATAATGAATTCAGCTGTTCAACCAATTATGAATAGACGAACTGCCGCCAGAATGGCGTGAGTGTCTATCAAAGTGTCAAAAGTGCAAAGATCCGAAATTGTTGTCATTGTCCTAAATTTGCAACTGCCATTGTTTTGGGACGGCTCATTATTGCTGATAGAGCGCTTCAAGAGCTTACGAGTGTGCGTAACTTTAATCTAATTCACAACCTCAATGCATCATGTGGCTCTTTGTCTTGAGACAGTGCAATAAACAGATTACCAAGTTGTTTGTTCAATAAAAGTCTATTTCACGATTTATTGCCCACATAAAAACTTTTATAATATTGATGTTGAATCGGTACACACACGCTCATTGTTATCGTTGTTTTTGTAAAGACGTTTCCGCCGAATTTAATTACATACAAGTATTTTGTGTAAAGTACGGCTCCTCGACTTTTCTGTATTAGATGAGTCCATTCATTAACTGTGAATCACTAAGTTTGCAACTGCGAAAACTCTTCGAATTTCACCGGATTTTTTGTTTTTGCGTAATATTTTTCGTCCCTTTGTTGTTTATTGTCTGTGCTTAATTGTGCATGAAATCTTATCTCGTTTTTTCGTAATTCGTCAGATTTTTGCGTCTGATCGCTTAGTCGCGGCGGAATTTCTGAAAATTTCCCTCGCGCACTTTCAATTGAATTGATTGTTCAACGGTGCGAATCAAAGGACGATAATATATAAATGATTAGGCGTGGTCCTTTTGTTTGTATTTCAATAACAATTTCTCTTCATTCTTTTTTTTTGGTTTTTCCTTGTGCGAATCCACCGGCGTGCATTGTTTATCTTTGGAATTGTACAAGGCTGAGTTTTCTTTGAGTTTCGCCCCAAACCATCGTCCTGCGATTGATTCCATTCGTAATTGATCCTGTCGTTTATGTATATGCTCACAGTCCTCAATGCTGAAATATCAATTTATATCAATATACACATACCTTGCTCGTGTTCAAAAATATTCCGGCGAATTAATGTTATGGTTTCGTGCAAAGCAAACTTATGCTGTGCGTGGGGGGAGGAGAGGGGGTGGTGGTTGTTTGAGACGGTCGCCTGTTTTGCATGTCTTGCGGATATTCACTGCGCCTTGTTAGTCACATTTCACTAATTCAATGGCGGTCGTTAGTTTTGTTGAATCACTTTACAAGTTAAAGTAACCTCAAGTATAGATTTGACCTTGAAATGTATGGTTTATAATAACCGAATGTGGTTTACAACTTAGCTACCAGTTGTCCGGATTGGTCCAGATTTCTATGAGCCGGGGTCATTGCCACCCAAAACTTTCTTCGTGATATTTAAAATACCGTCTCACTTGTATAGGCAAACGTCTTTCACACATTTATGCCTCTTGGGGTCAATAAAACATCTGCTATCAAACAATTATCAAGCTGTGGCGCGAAATGGTCGCGCTTCTTGCCACACCACACGCGGCAAATGAGTTTATTACTTAATTATTAATTTCGTGAAGCACTTGCATGCAAAAGGTACAAATATTAGGTGCGAGCCGACACTGAGTCCCTTGGCGTTTTGATTATGACGTAATTGAATTGTGTTGCATGTAACTTGGCGTATATAGAAGATGGTGGTAGAGTTACGTGTTATTGTGTACCGTTAGTCGTTATATAACCAAGGATAAATTCTTATGTCATGTTGTTTGGCGAAAGAAGTTGTATCATTTGCCACTCGAGAAATATTGCAACGTATTCTGGTTTTTATGTAAAACATCTTCAAGGCAAGAGACCAGTTCAGCTCCTCTTTAATTTGATTAAATTTTATTGCAAAGAATATTAATAAATTATCATTTAACTGATTCAGACAACGAAGTTGAACGCCGAGCTTTTCATTAAATTTCAAGCTCCGGCCACTTTCTACATGGCGTGATTTTTGTTACAAATACACTCGCACAATCATCTTGGGACTGTATCTCAGCAGCGATTGTGCTTAGCTTATATATTTTTCTTTTGTTGAAAATTGAAGGAAATATGCACACAGCAACGCCGAAACTGTGAGAATTCGTTCTTTGGCGAAAGCGTGAAAGCTGAAAAGTGCCAAACTCGTTGGGTTCGGTCTTCTCCAGACCTTCGAAATGTTTTTATTGTCAAAGTTTAGTCGTCCTATTATGCAGTCTGCCGACACAATATATCTTCGCCACAAAATATTGAAAGAGATAAACGCACAAAGCGACAGATCTTAGACTCTCAACTTATGTACAATATATGCAGAATCGATGTGCTCCACTTGTCTTGTGCTTAGTCAGCGCCCAAGTGCACGATTTTATTGCGAAAAACATAAGTGGAATCTCAATTGTGTCTGGTTGCACTTTAATGTGGCAAAGCCTATTCAACTATGTCGCTGTAACACTGGAATTGATTTGGGCTTATGTCGGCGGGCGTGTGTATGTGTGTGTGTGTGTGTGTGTGGGCGCCGCGAGCCGAATTTCGCTAGGTTGGAGGGTAAATTGATGCGGGAATTATGAATAAGGCTGTAGCGTCTTGATAATAACAAGAAAGGAATTGATTTGGCTGCAAAGGTACATAAACCCCTTGCTATGTAAATGAGTCTTAAAACATTAACATCTTCACTATTACCTGGCTGGCAGATGACGAATAACCTTGACAATAAGTGCGTCCGACCGTCACTAGAGCATCTGGTCCGTCGGCTCACTGCTCACGGATGCCTGTAATCGGTAATGGTCGACTTAATAACTATAGTTGCATCTTGTTCCATCAAATATGTACTTCCTGTCGCTTCTTTAATATTCCATTTTGTGCCTGCCACGTCTAGAATCATCTGAGAAAGCGTAAACGGTTATGCGAGACCTGCCAGCATCAAGGACTGCCTTGGCTCATTTGTAAACACATATATAAGTAGTAAAATGTCCTCAGCCTTTTCCCTGCGTCCGCATTTTCTAGCTGAAACTCTACACGTCCGAGTCATTACAATTTAGATGCTTCCACCTTCACCCCCTTACCTCCCCCCCACCTCCTCCATCTATTTACCGTTCAAGATAATATCATAAGACGCTTTGTTTCTGTGCGCTTATGGACTATTTAACAACTAAGCGTGCTTGTTCTCAATCCAGATGTGGAGTGATAAGACATTTTCTATGCGTTTAATTTGATTAGCATAGACCGTAATGCATAAAACGAGCATGTAAATTAATATTGATTGTTTGTTGCTGCGATGTGGCTGGTTTCTGAAGTGATTTTAGCTGTTCTTAAGATGGTTGCAATTCAAAGTTAAATGGTCATTCATATAAGATGCAAAATCTTAGCAAACAATTTAACATTTAAGAACTTTTGGATCGTTATGATAAAATTATTCCAAAAAATTTAAATTTTCTTACTTTACAAAATTGACGCGTAATTAAAAAGTATTTTTCGTTTTTCGTATTTTGTTCTTTGAACCAGGATCTTTTAAATTATTTTGGATAAAAATGTTTTCTGATTTTATCCATTTTTTTCCAAGTTTTTTTGTCTTTTAGGTAAAGATGTGATTTTTAGTTAATTCTATATTGAACAGGTTTAAATGCGTTTTATTCTTTATTGCGACGCTGAAAAGGACTTTAACTTAAGATTTAAGGTATAGAATTGAATCTTGAAGAAATGCCGTGTAAAAATGCATTTGCTGCAAAACTTCTGCTGTGGCTGTGCAAAAACATGTGAATTTATGACAAATGACGTGAGTTCTCTGTATAAACAATAAAATGAGATCATTTAGTTAATACACAAAGAACATTTGATTCATTCCACCTAGATAAAGTGTCTTGCAAATGTTAGTCATTTAAGTATCATTCTTAGTACTTTCATTATGAAATTTGAAGTAAGATATGTATACACAAACCAAACGTTTTAGATTAAATGTAAAGAAAACAACAGTCATTGAACTTGAAATTCAGTGAAATTTTCGAATCAAGAGTTGTTTGAGAAATGAGCAGCGTAAAGAAACGCTGTAAGTCGTAACAGATGTAGGTGGCATACCGATAATGTTTGTTCTTGTCTAATATGAATTTCAAAAAACAAACCAACTATTGTTTTCCTGCCATTTAAAGTAAAATAGAGTTATGAGTTCCATATGTTCCTTTGCTAGCCGGAAATATCCATTCTGAAACAACAAAGTTGATGAAAAGTGTGTGGCAACTAGACACTTTGATACGCCCGAATTTTCAGTAATTTAGTACAAACGGAAATTAATCGATTTGTAGACGGAAGTGCTCATAACATGCAAGCATTCTAGGTTTAGAATTTTTTTTTTCGATTTCATCCAAATTTGCAGAAATGTTCAATGAAATAATAATTCAAGGTCAAACAATTAGTGTTTTTCGCAATTTTGTGTTTAAAAACGAATTAAAAGCGTTTTTTTC
>JANSTS010009329.1:0-17772 GCA_026546915.1 Sylvicola fuscatus
TTTTTTTAATTCTCACGAGAATAACGCCACGACGCGAATTATTTCGATTGATAGGAAAAGTATGATCAAAGGATTTTTCCAAACAATACTCGTAGTATGATTATTCTATATTTATCATAACATATATACCAACTTTCTTGGTAAAACACCAATGTTTCAAATAAAAGCCATTATGCAACACTTCTTTGACATTTCTCCAAGTACATATTAACTGTTTGAATTCAATGATCAATTTAAGAAAGTGTTCAACCCTTCTTCTGGTGACGACTCGACGCGACGCGACGGCTTCTTGCTAGTTCGTTTTTCTCTTCCCAGGACTTCAATTGTGTATCTGAATACTAAGGACGTGTGTGTTTTATGTATCTATAATAAATATGCGGGCTGAGTTGGCGACAATCTGACAAAGAGACAACCAGCATCGCACGTTTGATATGCATCTGTTGCAAAAGGGTGGCAGAAAAGTGCAGGAAAATGGAATTAATTCGCGAGGTCTCTTGTGGAGGCGTGATTTTTAGAAAAACGTCGCGTCGCGTCGTGAATGAAGCATGTTTATGGGCGAAGGTGCTGTATTTTTCACATATGTGCGGGGAGACACGGATGATATAAAAATCAAGTGGCTATTGTTGAAAGCGCGCAACCATCTTGGCACTCAGGGAAAAAAATGCAAGGAGAAAACATAAAATTGGAGGGAAAACTTGAACAATATTATGAGCGCCTGAACTTGGATTGAACGAAAACACATCTATGCATATATCAACCACGGAATCATTTGTGTAGTTTGCATAAATCATAGTATAGGTTTAAATTTGAGTTGTAATTAAAAAAAACGTTTTAATTGTGTAAGAACTAAAACGCGGCAGCTAGATAACGGATAACAGTGATGCACCATGCCTCGTTGAATTTATTTCATAATCAATCTCTGATCTTGGATCATGCCTTCCGAGTGCTAGTGAAATTTCTTAAAATATAAATAGTTTCTGGGAAATCATCAATATGGTCGACTACCAAATTATGATATTACATTTTATAGCGCCATAAATTTTATTTTAATGTTTTCATTTATAGCCACAACTTAATAGCTTAGGATTCAACTTTTACTTTCAATATTTAAAAATTAGATGCTCTGTCTTTTATGTTTATATTATTCCTGTTGTTTTCCGCTTTAGTACATAATGATGCACAATGCACTGTGCGACGCGTTGGTTTCGTCCATCCAAAACTACACAAACCTTAAAACAATTACGAAATACAATATATTCTGTCGTGATTATGTCATGTTTATTTTCTGGGCGACTATGAAGCGCGTGATATTCGGGCGTCAACTCCAAAGATGGCGATGCCATTGTGTTGAATTAGCGTGCGATATGTGGCGGCCAAGCGCATACAAAACATTCATTAAATGGTATCGATAATAATCAAGTAATTTGTGTGGTAATCAAATTGTATGGACGCAATCAGACGTTTTGGGTCGTGTGGACATTAAGATTTATATGGAATCAATCGTCTGTTCATTTTTGTTCTGAAAATATTATAATGAGCTTTTAAACGTTGTGTAAGTTCAGCGTTTTAAAAGATAGTGAATACATGAAAAAGCATCATTTTGGGTGTTTAAAAATGTTGATGGTTTTCTATAAACTATACAAGATGCTGCATTCCCAATAAGGAGTTTACTACCAATATGAAATGATGATTTCAATAGCCAATATCCGCTAATAAATTAAAGGGCTGCTGATTAAACTTCTTGTCCCAACAAATCAGCGCGAAAGCTATTCCCAACTCAAATTTGGTTGCAACACCAATTTATTTTAGACACCATCAGACCTGCCAAACTGCGCGTGTTTCAACATCATTTACATATCACGAAAACAATCAAGGCTGTTGGCCGCCATCCAGTCATCGCAATCTTCGCACAATATTAAGATAACAATTGCGTTGAATGCGCGCCGCGCCGCGCCGCCTTGGAGCCCCTTCGCACAGAAATCGATGTATCTATTAAGAATTCGTTATTCCTCCCGGCTTCCATTGCGACGCGGCGCATGTCGAATATATCGATCAAAATGATTGATCTTTAAAGCCAATTCGAATACATACATGCTCGTCCATATATACAAAAATGATTATTAATAGTCGACCGACAATGTGTCATTTTGTAATCGTTTGTGCTTTCCGCCTCATTTATTAGCATTATTAAATCGAAATGATTAATAACGAAAGGCAAATGAAGAAGCAGTACAAGACAATGGGCATAGAGTCTAAAGACTACAGCGCTTTGACGATTGCGCCCGCGCGCCCAACCTAACAAAATGTATATGAGAGAGAAATATTAAAATAATCATGTAGATGTCTAATCGTTTACGCGCTTCGACTCTCGCGCTTCCACCATACTTACATTATACTAATTGTGGAAGAAACATCACATCGCCGCGGCTTGGCTTGGCATATAGTATATCGCCGCCAGGATTCTTCATATACATATAATAAAATGGTTATTGTATACGCGTACATATTACATATGCGAGCACATACTGTCGCGAGAGTGCGATCTAAAGCGCAAAGTCAAAACAATTAATTAATAATTTAATATTTGCATTAAATTACAAACGCATTTAGGTGATTGCGCTTTGCTTTATTTGAATTAGTTGCCGGCGCGGCGTCATTTGCATTTTGCTCGGCTCACCATGTGTGTACTTAACATATATTAAGGTGTACTGCCTTGTGGCCGACACATTGGGTACCATATTCGGCTGTTAAGCGCCGCTCATAGTTTCGCGCGGATTTCCGTTCGCTCTCTGCTATGGCAAAGTCACGTTTGCTGCCAGCTAGCTACTTATAGATACAGCCGCCAATTGAGCACACACATTACATCAGTTTTGTTTGTTTTCTAGCGTTCATTTGCCATAATTGCTACGCGACAATGTGCGATCGGAGACGTGACGGTGACGAGAAAATTATGTCTTCACTCTTCAGGGAATTATTAATTGACATGTCGCTTAGCCGGCGTTTTCTCACATGATTTCAATGAACTGAATTAACGCACCTCATAGCCCGACTAAATGATTTCTGCACAATCAAGTTGAACTATTTGCCGAAGAATATAGGTGGTCTCGTCAAATTTCAACATCCAGTGACCAAACCCAAAAAGCTGGATTATATTATAAACCAACCCTAATTCAACTAGGTGTCTAAACTATAAACAGAGAAAAATTCGTCTGCCCAGAAATAAATGATTATCAGCTCTCCAATTTATAATTATCCGACTGGTGGCTAAACAAATTTGAAGCGAGCCTTGCCCGAAATGTTTTGTTTTTGTTAGACAAAACGGATACATACAGAAGATTAAACAACAGTTTGAACGTTGACAGGTGGTTTTTACCATTTCTTTTATGCCTTTTGTAGTTAAGAAGGTTTTCACAGACGGTTGTTTGTTTGTTTGTTTAATAATAAACAGCTTAACTGCCTAATTTTTCTCTGTTCCTTCCGTTCTAGCATTGAGATTACACCCGATTAATAAAACTTTTAAATAAGACTGGATTTGTGTATTGGCGTGGTTTTCTTTGGCTAATTACTTGACTTAAACTTTCAATGATTTATTTATTATTTAATAAAGATGTATAATTTTGAGTTCCCATAATCGCATCATACATTATTTATGAAACATATGCAAAATATACACGTGCCCTCAATCAATTAGTGCACCAACTTTGAACTGTATAGTTGATTGAAATTACATGGCAATATATTCCTAAACAAATAGAAGTCCCTTTAACATAAATTATGAATGATGACTGCATGCTATGGCGTGTAAAATGTGAGCATGTAAAGGAAGAGTGCGAGCACCTCAATAATGCCCAAAAGGAGAAAGGCGGGACGCGGGAACATTAACGCAAAGCATAGAAACAATTTAATGGCCGTATCAATGAAGTAATTATTATCTACCTATTTGCCTCTTATTAATTCGACTTATATCTCGTTAGAATAGGGGCACAAGACAAATTATATGTAGTATTTATGTTATATGTACCCCATCGATGCAACTTAATTTCATTTTAAGCTACCGTGTTTGGAATGAAAACAAAGGCAGTATTGGTTAGTGTTGCTAAACTCAATATGTTGAGTATATTCGATTATACACATAAGATGCAACAAGACTAAAAATGCAGCGTTTATGTACAGACAAACTGCATCTCCTTACATAAAACTCTCTTTTAAGTCAACCACAAGTGGCGAAAATGTCTTGAACCACCCCTATTCCACTTAAAGCTGACGACGGCATTTACTTTACGCAAAATGCTAAGTAAATCTGTAAGAGTAATATTTTACATATGGGTTTCACCACCCACATAATGTCATCTTTTAAGAGGGGTGAATATGTGACTTAGGTAAGCGCACCAATTCACATAGAATTGTGCAACATTACTGTTACTACACAGCACTTTTCGCTTTAAAAATGTTATAAACAATATAATACAAAGGTATAGTTATTGAATGCTTTTTCGAGGGTTGCCTCTCGAGTCCGTTTGATGTCTATCTGAAGTAGGTGGTTTGGCTTTTAAACTGTGCTTTTCAAGCGAATAGTATACACTAGTGACTAGATGTTGATGGGGGTCTTTGTTGAGCTTTTGAGTTGAAAGTAAACACTGCGGCATACCATTCGTAATTGATTAATAAAGCATTCTTGTTGCTTCTTAATGCTATGAACAGCTTTCCAATAATTGGGGGGCTGTACACTTGAGTTCAAGTAACGTAATTTTAGTAATCAGCAATTTGGAATGGTGTCGAGTTTTAGCTTCTTACTAACTAAACAATCATTCGCGGATGGATTTAGGAGTGTTTTATTTCTTTTGTTTCGGTCAAATTCGGATTTTGAACATTACTAATCGGTAAAATGTGAAATCAATTAGAAAAATGATGGATTTAAATGAGCGAAAGTTTAATTTCTTACGCATGAATTTGTGGTGGAATCGTAAAAAGTATTATTTATTTCTAAAATAATAAACGAAATATATTTAATTACTTTCAATCACAATCAATAATGGAAAAATAATGGGAATATTTTAATTATCAAATATATATGTAAATACTATTAGAGAAAGTTGACACATATTTTTTTTACAGAAATCATTTTATGTCGTCAAATTGCTGCTGAGTTCCAAAAATTATATAAATATCACAAAAAATGCGTATAACAAATTTTAAACAAATTCTGAATTTGTCACACAGAAAATTTGAATCGATCATAAAAACCATCCCACTTTCGAGCCACACAATTAAATGGCGACGTGCAGCTGACAAAATGTTATCATCAATGGCATATATGTGACAAATGTCATATTCAAATGTAAAATAAAATGCGGATGAATGAAGAGCCAACATGCCATTGTGCTTGCGTCTCGTCGTCAAAAAGGCTCCAACGTTTTGTCAATTATTCAATAGTAGTTTTATTCAAATTTGTTTGACAAATTTTTCTACCACAAATATTTGTCAAATTGAATCTAAATATTTAGATTGCATCAAATAAAAATGCATGCAATCCTCAATTGATGGAGTTATTAAACCAAAGAACTAACAGGAATACTCAATGGAAAGGCACTGTCCTTCCGAAGTATGAGTTGTATCTGTTATACTGAATTAATAAGCAATATTGACATACATAAGTAATAAGTCAGTGAAGGAAACATAGGATCTTTCAGAACTCAAATTTATATACGCTCACAAATTGGGGGCACATAAAAAATTGTAAGGGAAGTAAAATGATTATAACTACGGCGACAGGTGGAACCGTTTGGACGATACATTTTTACAAAATGCTTATAAATTTTGCTGAGCATTTTTTTTATCATTTCTTTGCCGGGAATATAAATGAATTTTAAAAAGAATTACTCTTGATTACTTATTTATTAATTATTGTCTTTTTCCACTTTGTTAAGAAAGAATTTATTGCACAATTATAATTTTATTTTTATGATTTAATGAAAATTTATCGACTCCAGAAATATCTAATACAAGCCATTAATCCTTTCCTGTGAGTAAATAATTACGATTCGTACCTAAAACACTCAGCCATATATGGAAGGTGTCGGCCATCTTTAACTTAAATTTATTTTGTGATTGTATGTGCAATAATATAATGGCCAAGGGCGTTTGCACACTGTAAGGGGTGAGAATCAAGTTTAAGGGTTTGTTTCTTTACACTGTTTCCTTATCATTTTATTTTAACTTGCTAATTTGAGTTGTGGCGAGTGTGTGTGAACTTTTTACAGCTTCTTATATTTATAATGCGTTACTAGATGTCTGCTGTACATGACCTTGCATTGCACCTCCCATTTCCGGTTGCATCTTAAATTGAAACCTCATTATGCAAACATGTACACACACACAGACAGCTTAATACTCACATATTTAACCCTCATTATTCATTATTCAGACATAATTCTGAATGGTCATTCAATTTCCATTCCATTGATTTGATGCAGTTTGCCGCCAGGCGCAACCTGATCTGATGAGGAAAAATACGACGGTCAAAATAATATATAGAAAAACGTTTGGGATTCGAATAAAAGAACTTTGCCAATGACGAGCGAAGTTTATGTCTGTCTTTACGACCGTTCTTTCATGTCATTGGTAAAAAGGGCACCATCCTTATTAAATTTCTGTGATGCAATGCCGCGCCGCCGACTTTGGAGATTTTTTTCCCGTGCCAAAATACATTTAATTTGCTGATTATGATTTTATGTTGTTTGCTTGTTAATACTCGTAGTGATAAATTTTCTTGAGTGGATTAGTTTAGACGACATGTATATTAGTAGCATTTTGTATAGGAAAAGCGCCGCCCATTTCCGGTGTGTTTATTGTACTTACAATTATTTAAGGGCACAAAATGCGCTGTATGTTAAGTGTTATGCAAATAAGAAGAATATTGCTTGAAATTTTTGTTTTTATTTACTTAAATTTCGCCAGTTGATAAAAGTATTAACCGACGGATTTTTAGCCGGTTTGATTTGGTGAACTCATATGGACCATGACAAAATGTGAAAATCTTAAGATCACTTCTATTATATTTTCTTTGTCTTTTCATTCATTTTAATAATTGTGAAATAATAAGTATTAAATATGTTTGATTAATTTGGTACTGATTCGGAAGTTTATTATACATGTAATATTCATGTGTTTGTAAAAAATGGATAATTCGGATAAAATTCAAAAATACAAAGTATAATTGTTTATCGGCCATTCCATCCATCCAATCTTAGTTTATCTTTACAAGAACAACGACAAACAAGAAACAAAAAGCAGATACGTTGAAATGTAAAAAGCAAAATGAATTCATAAATAATTGTTATTTTCATAACTCTCCTACTCTGTTAAAGGCATGCGGATCGCCATGCCCGGCCATGCCATGATCGCTGCATTTTATTGTACACGGCAATGCCACACTTGCCCATAGTGAGATCAGTATTTGCGATGGCTGCCACACAACCTCACATCGAATGAAAAATACACAAAGTCACCATCTGAGTTGTACATCCGCCGTGTACGTATAGAATATTTCAACATGACAGTAACATTGCTAAATATTAGTTGTACCCCCAATGGGATGAAGTGGCGTGAGGTGCGAGCGATTATTGATAGCGAAAACGGCTTGCTTCAATATGTATGTTGTCCATTGACGCATTGCCTTGTGAAGCAGCCGGTAAGAAGAACTTGCAACCGCAAAAGGATAGCAAAAGTGTGTGGAAATAGGGATGAGTGCAACACAATTCATATAATAAAATTATGCACAAGTCTCAAGTCTGTTGCAATGAATTCTTAACGTTAAGAAATTGGTGTAGACATTATCGCTGCTATGTAGATGTATGTATGGTATACATAAGAAGGCGGCGGCCCACCTACCATTCACTTCAGCGCACATCGCAGGACTACGGTCTTTATCCAACTGGTTGTTTCAAAATCACGATCTTCTTCCTGTGATATTGTGACTTTGGTGCACGCTGTCGTCGTTTATTACTTTTGTTTAATTTTGCGTCGTGTTTCTTACCCTCATTTCACGGGTTGATGTTGTAGCAAACGTCTCTAAATACGTATGTAACTGATTTTCTGCATTGTTTGGCTCTTTGTTTTAGTTCATACCCGCGGATAATAAAGCTTAAGAGGTTCGACCGCACACAAGCCTCGCGCTATGTTAACAGCGAACAAGTCGCCTCATGAAAGCACGATTTGTTTCGTTTCTCGCCTTTTTTTTGTTTGTTTTATTACTTCAACTTATTTATGTATCAAATCTGATGAAACAGCACAAATTCATGACATTTTCGTCAAATCAAACTTTCAGGAATTCCACAATAAAAAATTATTAGAAAACCATATATTGTGTTCCAACTTATTTATACGCATGAGCTATTAAACATCTTTATTTTTTGTCATCATCATATCAATGGCGCCAGTGCATTTGTCAGCAGCAATAAAAACCCAATAAATCGCCTTTCTTAATTAATAATTTGTCGACAGCCTTCCAAATCGTAATTATTTTCCAATAATTTACAAAGTGGACAACTCATAGAAATTTCGATAACGCTTCTCTGTCGCATTGAGTTTGTCGGCTGTCGCGCGACGCAATTGATTTGCTCTTAAATTGAAAAGCATCACTTGACGGCGCGGCGCGCACATACTCGTATATCCACGATGTGTGTTTTATTACGAGATTCTGTGTACTGTTAGGAACTGTAATGTACCAGGGTCGGTAGAAAGAGAGAGTGACGTTAGCTGGGTAGTTCAAACTGCCACAGGGGTTATCAGCGCCATACATCAATTTTTTTTTATGCGCATATGCATAGAATAAGCGAACATGTATGAAGCTTCTAGTCGTCGCATTCAATCATCGAGAGCAAAGGCCTTTTTCCGTTGCATTTTTATTATGCATCCCACATGGGACATATTGCACATACGAAATAACGCACATTGTCAGTCGATGCATTTAATGTTAATGCTGTATACATATAGTAAATGATATACTATAGACTTATGTACAAAAGTATATATAGATCAGAATACATCGGAAGTTGTGCAATAAAATCATCAGATAAAGCTGAGGTTTCAATCAATAGCTTTCATAGCTGTAGGGTGAAAGTAAACGACCAATTAGCCGAGAACTGTTAGATGGCAAAATAATTAAACTTGAAACAACAACAGATTAAATTCAAATGCATATATCATATGTGACACGCAGCATAGAAAGATTGACGCTTTTATGTTATTTTAATTAATATTTTTTGTGTTTTTAATTTCTTCATTTTTTAATGTAAAGATAATAATTCCGAGAAGGGTGTCTTTTATGATTGTGTTATATTGAAATTGTGAGCACTTGTTTATCATCTTTAAAACCATACAGCATTTACAAAGAAGATGTTACTCTGAAAGTGCATTAAGATGTCAAACAGTGACCAAGAACTGATAATAGCATATTTAACGGTCAAAACTATAAACAATTAAATAACTTACAAACATGTTTATTGTTATTTCGATGATAATTTAAATATTTTGTATATTGATACAATATGTGATATATAAGAAGATCTTAAGACATTACTGGGTGGTTTTAAATATTCATCAAACTTTAACATGTTCATGTATTTTACGTTTTATCAAATATCCATATATATATGAGCATTTTTTGTTAAATAAGTAGGCAAAAGAAATATAAAATCGAAACCTGTTAAACTATCGTCCCATCCATATATTTTCTCAAAACCATAATTACCCAATTATATAGCAATAAATTAAATAAATAAATGCGCAGTGGAAATTAAAAAAAAAATTGTATTTCTTTGTGTTTTCTATTCTAATTGTTGTTTCTTTTTCTAATTTAAAGACAAATGTTCCCGCAAATGAAATTTCGTGTGTCCGGGCTAGACGCAAAGGCCAAATACATTTTGCTGCTGGACATCGTGGCAGCTGACGACTATCGGTATAAGTTTCATAACAGGTAAGATTATCGTCTCAGCATTAATTGCAGCGTTAGTTCTTTTAAAAAAGAGAACAGACAACTGTTTACAAATTGAGGGGTTCAGAAAATATAAATTATAATTTTCTCTTGAAACAAAACCAACATTTTGTTAAATTGGAAGAGGGTTGCGCGTGGATCGCTTTCACGTTTATTTAATTCGAGGATTATAACATATATGGAACCTCTCATTTTGAAAAATATTTTGTTGTGTAAGCAAACTTAGATGTCTACTTAATTTCAAAAAAACACAAACTCTATAACTTATTACAATTATTTACAAAATGCAAGTATTGTTTTTTATATTGATTGAGCAATTTGACACGCACTTCTCTTAACACGAACAACCTTTGGTTTATTGCAATAAGTATTAACAAATTGGATGCGTTTACATGTTTTTTGTTAAGGATCGTGTCATGAAATTTTAGTCCACAATTTAAAATTGATGATTATCCTCAATGAAAGCTTAACTTTTTGTTCAAATTATTACCTTCTAAATTTGCAATTGACCGTCCTAATTTTAAGAGAATTATTTTCGAATTCACAAAACACAAAAGCTCTGTTAATTAGATTGAAATTGCGTGATTATCCTTACAGTCGCTGGATGGTAGCGGGTAAAGCGGACCCAGAGATGCCCAAACGTATGTACATACATCCCGACAGTCCTTCAACTGGTGAGCAATGGATGCAAAAGGTCGTATCATTTCACAAATTAAAGTTGACGAACAACATAAGTGACAAACATGGATTTGTAAGTACTGTACGTTGTATCTTTTGTTTTTCTCTCTCAACAACTTTATTATATTATTTTAGTTTAAGTTAGCATAAACATATTTTGCGAAGTTTTGAACTCATTAGTAACGTTTGCAAAAATTCATCTGATTCCACTAAAGTGTCGTTTTAAAAATCAGTTCACAATAACATATATAATATGTAGTCACAGTTTCTATAGGACAAGTGTATAAAAAATGTAATCTTATTAAAACGTGGGTGATCTGACATTGCCGCCCTGCCAAAGTCAATCAAAGAAGTTGGCTGCAGGCTGACAGTAGCAACAGTCTATTAAATGGCGCCTATATGCGTTGCGCCTTTAAGCAACGCCATAAGAATACATCTTATACCTTCTGTACAAGTCGAATGATGCAGTTGAGAATGTTGCAGTCAGTCGTCTTTATACGGCGCTACTACTTTGCGACCTGGTCAGACAAAAGAACAATCAACCATAAATGAGACAAGCAAGCCGAAAGAGTGACAAACAATCTCCAATGAACACAGATTACAAGGTGACGCATTTAACTACAGATCACGACGGTAGTATGGACAGCCATACACCGAAGCCGCAGTCAAAGAGTCGTCTTGTGTTTGTAGTCCAAACATTGGTGTGTGAATATAATGAGGTAATGGTGGGGTCGAATTGACTTATTTAGCTCTTTGCTACCGACAACAAAGACGCCGGCCACTAAAACTTTGTCACACATAATGCAAACGCATAAAAGGTATACACAGTACACACATACGACAAGTGTCCCGCGTTGATCTAAGGCGGTTTCCGTAATATGAGCGACCATAAAAACACGTCGCTTTGCTTATCCAGTTAGACCAGAGTCCAGAGTCGCCCGCTGTCGGATGCTTGCTTGATGTATCATTATGGGGAAAATAATCGATGTCTCTTTTAACGAGTATGTGTGGAAAATGAATAACCACCGAGATAAGAAAGTGAATGGGTCAATTTTAGGTCTGATTGATTTACATGTGGTATTTTCAACGACCCCAGATATTTGTCGGTGCGAGAGCTTGTGTGCCTCAATGCAGACCTTGTCCTGCACTTTAAATTGATTTGTCACCAAATTGAATGCAAACAAAGATCCGGTGACCAGCCGCGTGTCGGCTTTTTTCTAACGCATGGTAAGGCTACCGCTTTTTATAGTTGTCAATTTTCTGTACTTAATTCACTTTAACAAGCGCCGCAATAATGATTCTACATTAATATTTGATCTTCACATCGCGATCGATTCATTTACTTTGATTTCACGAAAAGCTCGACAAGCCACACTGTCAACAGAGGCTCCATCGCGGAATGATTTACCTCCAGATCCACGCGATGAGCAATCATCACTCAATAAGATGTGGTAATTTGCACGTAGGCAAATTGTCTGGCGTTGTACAAATTATGCAAATAGCATAATGAATTTGCGCATAATATATGGATACGTAAATTGTCCACGCAGCCGCAATAAGTAAGTGTCGCTCATTAAGTGGCTGCTGCGTAACAGCAAACAATACGTTGAACGAGCCTAATGATATTGGTGAATCATCAGCAATTTATGCTAATTTCAAGACAAAGTAAATCACAATCCGTTTTAATTATGCAAACAAATATGTAGAGTGCAATAAGCATACATTAGGGCGTTAACCCACTACGTAAATGGTGATTAAGTTTTAATATCATTAAGAAACCATGTTTGCTTATGTACTTTAACTGAATGTGAAGGAATTATTGTACGCGAGGGTCTAGTCCTTGTCTGATGATTACGTGGAAAAAGAATGGATATATCTATTACTAAACTCTACTTCTAATCTGAAATGTAGGGAGCCGAAAAACATAATTGCACGTGAAAAGGAATGCGTGCACATTTGATGGGCCAATCATTCATACTCACACAAAAAGAAGCTGCTCAATCATGAGAAAGTACCTCACCCGAAGCACAAAACAGCTTAGAAAACCGAAATAAAAAGGGCGATCCCACTGATTATTAGTATAATCTTGGTTAATCTTTTCATTCTTTCTGTGTCATCCCTTTATGCAGCACAATAGGGAATGTTATGAGGATTCCTTACAAATAGACAAGATCCCAATTTGATGTTCTCTCTCGGATGGTTTTTTATATCTTGATATTTTACGGCGATTTGCGAAAATTGTAGAAGAAGGCACGAAATTGTAATGATTGTAAAATTATGAGTATAGATAATTTTCTTTAACAAACAAAAATCAATAAGTAAATTTAAAGAGCATCATTTTAATAATTAAAACAAAAACAAAATCCGCAATGTTTTGGAATTTTAAAAACTCAACCTTGTTGCATTACTGTACCATACTGAACCAAGATGAATTAAAAAGGTGCAATCAATATAAAAATCATATACAATGACAAACGGCCTCTTCGGTGTTCTTGATCCTACAAAGACGCCAACTTACAGCAGCTTATAAATGCACCAAAGAATGGGAAGAATATTAGGAGCATTATGAACACTGGTAAAAAGACTAAAACTTCTTATCTTAATTTCTATTTGGCCGCTTACCTATACTAACTGTTCGGTAGTCTTTCTTTGATGAACATTTTCGGGTATTTTTTGTTAAAATCCACTCGACTTTGAAACCAGAACAAGCTGCTGAAATTGCAAACACAACGTCTTACTACAGATAATCAGCAGGGGTGCACTAAATTGTAAGATCCTACGAACACGAGGCTTCTGTTTATATTCCGACTATTATTTGGATTTTGCATTAGATGAAACGTAGCATCGGATTGCCCAGAAGCTGCATCATGTCACAAGGTACTTCGGCACTGTTGAATATATATTTATTGGCAGACTGCACGCAAGTTATCGATAAGATATCGAATACAATATGGCGGTTCATTTATTAAATTTGTCTACTTTGAATACATGGAATACATGCTTCGTGTGAAAAATGAATTATGTTAGAAATACGTCATAATATTGCACACTGATTTGCGTGTATCGACACAAGGATGGTCAAATAGAATTTTTAGCTCGTTTACACGCATCGATCGCGTATACAAGATGCTGGATGAAAACCTATAAGCTGTTAGTGGTTCATGTGATTTAGAAACTGATTAAAAAGCCGCGTACTGCTGATGGCCGGTTAACTCCACGCGAGTCGCGTTGAAATTGAGAAACAACATTGGTGTGCTTCGCGCAGTCGAACTCGCTTTATCACGAAACTCATAAGCAGCATATTCTACAGCACAAAATACTTTACTTTCGGATTTGATGCGGCAGAGATCAAACGACTACCATATAGGCGGTGTTTTAAGCGTTTTAAGAAAATTAAGTAATATTGCTTTTGCTTGTCCCGGTGGCCGATGGTAAATAAATTAATGAATTAAATTTATTGAGTTGGAAAATGTAATATTGTCAACAAATGAGAGACACTTTGCTGTAGAACGTCGTTGTCGACCGCTGTTGCTGTTGGCTACGCGCAAATACCGCGATGCATACAGTAGCTTCGGGAAATACGTGTAGACAAAGACTTTTATTTGATTTCTTTACTTTTATTCGTATTTGTATTAGCCACTGAATAGTTAGGTTGTTTTTCGTGATTTGTCACTTTTTTGAAGAAATTTTTTTTTTTGATTGCCGCGACATATTTCCTTAATACCAAGCAACGGAATTGCAAGTCTGTGGGAATTATTTTAACCGATCGTCAATGATTTCATGTACATAATTGTTATTAGTTCTTAAATTCTGATTAATTTTTACTGGCCAACATAATTTCCACACACATGTCGCATTCTGTTGATCTAATCTTATTTGAAATGGTCTGAAAATTGTTGACCGTATCATCTAACAATAAAATATACTAATAAACTGCATGTAACATTTTCGTTTAAAAGGATATTCACCCTTAGCTCAAGCGGATAATTAATTCTGATTGATTTCGAATATGATACATTCAATTAATATATCTTTATACAATATTTATTTGCCATCGGCAACACTTAACCCATCCAAATACACACTTTGTCATCCTTTAACGTTCCCGAATGAAGCTCGCGCGTGTGACCTGTCTTTTATCGTACCGCCCCCACCGCCAAGGCGGCTCATCCACATGACAAAAGTGGCCTGCAGCGCTAGCGCCAAATCTGTTTTCCTTTTTTTCCTATGTTTGTGTGTCCACGCTCATAGAAAACAAACAAGCTCCTTCCTCCCGCTTAATGTGTTCTCGTTGGATATAAAAGATTGTTTTTCATTGTGCTGTGTCACACGATACTCTTCGAACAAATATTGATAATCGAATAAAGTGTACGGAGTGCATATTGTATTAAGGAAACTAGACAAAAGGCAGCAGAAGGCTAAATGTGTCGTACTTTTTTCGACGTAGTGTAAGCGGCGTCCACAACTTCAAGTGCGCCTTTCAAGTCTCTATATTTATATATTTGCACAGCTTAATGTGTTTAAGTTATAATTCTTAATCTCCTTAGACCACGATCACTCTGGTTGCAAGGAAAACACGCCTCGACTTTCCTCATTCCTGACTTTGCTTTATTGATCAAAAATGTGCGATGACCGCGGGTAAACAAATCAAGTGCAATTGTGCTGGCTGTGCGGATCGGTGCATTGGCCATTGTTTGCGTTCGTTGTTTTTCATAATTTAGAACTACCAATATACATAGTTCCTGATTTTTTTATAATCAAATACTTCGACTTTAAGCTTGGCATTGTGCTTGGTCACTATAAAACGTCCAAGTTTGGTTGCACGCAAAGCATTTACCTGTGGCAACCAGCAGAACACCCGACTAGTGTCGACCTTTCTGTCCCAGCATTTGTTTGTACTATCAGCCGCAGCGCCATGCCATGCCATTTCCAAAATGAATGTTACAAAACATTCAGGCTAACCAAATTCTATTGGCAAGCAACCCCGACAGCCAGTTTTCTCTATACTCGTACACACGATCAGCATTCAAGAAGAAGAATTAACAGTTCGTCGCGTTTTAGAGTGACAACTTAGCTGATGTGAATTTGTGTCGTATCGCCAACGAGCCGGAAGAACAGAAGAGGTTTGCCGCGCACGGACTCTTGTTTGTGAATGCAGAAAACGAAACCACACTATTTAGGTATACACATATATACATATATTTGTGTATATGTATTTTCATATACAACATCAAATCAAACGAAGCAACCAAGAAAAATTCATTACCAAAAAATATTCTGAAGATTTAATTCAAACACGAAATATGCTCGAGCATGTCGTTTAGGGCATCTTGCAATTGTTACGCAAAACAAAAAGTGGACAATATTAACTTTCTACAAATCAATAGATGGATAGAGGTTTTTTGTAGATTTTTGTGCCAAAAAAAAATGTCGCTAATATAGTAAACAACTAAAGATCTGCTAAAATGCAAAACGTCACCTTCGCTTGAAGGATTTTTCGTCAATTTAGATCTCACTCCAATCGTTTTAAAACTGTGCGGCATCCGTGATGCCTGTCTCTCCTTCATCGTTTGCATATACTTAATATACGCTCAAGTATAAATATAAACTCTTAGGCCAGCAATCTGATGTCTTTTGGTTGCGGAGTACTCAAGGGGTTTTGTGTATCTTAACGGCGCACGGGTTGTCAGCCCATTGAACTGATTAATTACAAATTGAATTATATTGAGACCGAAGGAAACGAGCTTAGAGACTTCTAAATTTTAAGTGACATGAGCTGCAAATGAAATGATGCTTAGATGGTGTACCAAAGTGAGAATGACTGGCTGGTTCAATGCGTTTTTTGTTCATATTTTTATTTGCACGCGCGATTGACAAGAAATTGATCGGATTAAGTTCGCTGATGGTGGTGTGCAGAGTATGGATCATTTGGGTTAAAGACATCTGATACGCCTCGACATGAGCGCTATTTTAAATGAGTTAGTTTGATTCTCATCAGGACTTTCGATATACGCAAGAAATGGCTATATGTAATCGATTGCGAAATGTAAGTCTGTAGAAAATTGAAATAAGACTAACCATTACTACATCGGAAAAGAAAAGAAACATTGTGGTTGAGGCGATTATTGGCCAAGCTTTGAAGTGGATGTCATATGTGTTTACACGTTAAAACTCTGTTATGTTATTCTTGATATAAACGTTTGAAATGATTACATCTCATTAGTCAAAATACTTAAAATGTTGCAAATCAATACAAATTACACTTTAATATTATCTCATCTGCCCTTGCCCATAAGGTGAGTTTGATGTAGTTTGGAAATTGTACAATAAGGGACGATCTCCTCACATCTGTTTTGATCATATCTATCTCTAATGCGTCAATCAAGTTCCTCACAATAAAAACCCACCGCATTTGCAATTGATACAAAAGCTAACTATATCATCATTCAGCATCCTTTTAAACTGATACCTGAATTTAAAAAAGGAATATAAATCGGGGTGCAGACACACTGCGTGTGATTATCCCTATCAATTTCCGTGCGGTTGCAATATGGTCGCTGTATACAATTTACGTATGCACATGGGAGGATCAGTTCGAGTGAATCATGCTTATAATAACTACAGGCATAACCCCCTAGAGTGAATTTAATATATGTTTTAAAACGCAAGGGGTGGTGCTAATGCAGGGTTGTAGATGATTTTTGGAATACCTTTTTTATGTACGAATTTCAATACCATTCGATAATTGTCAACTTCCTTAATATTTATTTACTTGTATACTAATTATGTAGGAAAAACTAAGGTATTCTGCTTTGAAACTATCTTGCTGAACAGCGAACCATTTTCGCTAACTTTGATATTCTCAAATCGATAGTAAGCAGCAATAAATTAGTTATATCTTAACAAATATGTCAAATTACCATATTCTAATTATATTAGTAGGAAGCGCCATTGATACAATAAAATTTTATTGTTTAAGTCATACACGACAAAATTTTAGAGTTTTATAGCAGTTTTATTTGAAATGTCTCTCGGAAATTGATCTTAATAAAACTGTGAGGATTCTGGATACAATGCGAAAAGTTATTGTTAACTTTAAA
>JANSTS010009329.1:20473-37311 GCA_026546915.1 Sylvicola fuscatus
TTATAAGGACTTTTACCGCCATTAACGCCTTATCAACGATTCCTAATCATTTTTGTAACACGTCCATCCATCAGGCAATTGCCACCACCCATGAAAAGGCAGCCTACTGTGAAGTATTATAATTTTCGGTCGCACCCTTTTGTACTTCATTTCATTATACATATGTATGTTATATGTATATTCTCTAGCAGATTTTCCTAACTATTCAACGTGTCGAGGAAGTTCTTTCTCTTTCACCTACATGTACACCGAAAGCAGCGAATAATGGGCTGTAGTTTTGGGAAACATGTAAATCTAAATTACCCCAACCCCAGCAGGCGCTAACAATATTTACAGGCGCACACAAAACGAGTATACCTTTCACATTACGAGTATATGTATATGTGAACATTTCACCCACCCTCCATGAAACTATGCACACACATGTACGCGTACAATATACATGCTTACAATTACCATCAATAATTAACAAAATTTCTGATGTCGGCACAAATGAACAAGCCAGAGAATTGTTGGTTGGAATTAACAACCTACGTCCTACACTCACACACGGGGCGGCATGGCATACGGATCGGAGCGGCATGGCATAACGCGGGAGCGTCGCGGCGCTCCATCCAGACACATTGTGTGGCTGGTGTGTGCTCCTATAGTCGCAGTCATTCATACGTGCCAGTAGTGTTGTGAAAAGTTGCAAGGAAACGAACAAACACAACGGGTGCAAAAGGAAACACCAAATAGTAGCACTCTTATCGCAAGCACGCGGTGAGGGCAGCGAATTTTTTTCGCGTTAGAAAATGGTGTTAAAGGTACTTGGTTTACGGTATTTCTTTTTACGTGGAATATCCTCTCCTAAAGTGTGCGTGTTAATGTGATTTGGCACGCCATCACATTTGTTGCGAGCTTATACTCGTATATAGAACTATATACCCCCTTGCGCTTCAAACCCTTAAGACTCGTCGACTGATAAGCACAAGGATTGTTGTGTGCCCATTGAATAGTCTGTATGTGTGTTGGTTTGTGCAGATAACGTATGGCAGCAGGGGATGGTTGGAAAAGGTCGTGCAGTTTGGAATGAGATAACGGACATTACACGTACATGGCGTATAGTGGCGGACATTAAGAGAGACATTTCGGTTGGGTGGGCCTTAAATGATGCAAACACTACTGGCATAATGGCTGTACTTAAGTCATGTGAATAGAAAAAGCTGCCACATACGCATTCAAAGACTCGGAATGAACTCATTGAAAGGAATGGACATGCGTGTCTGATGTTCATTTACACTTGAGGGTGCAATTAGCACATTCTAACATGCGCTTTAATGGATTCATTAGATTGAAGAGTGTCAGGACTCAGGTGCTTTCTCATCAATGAATTTAATTTGCAAAAGTTTAGTAATTGTTTCATTTTAAGCCACTTACCACTTACTTGTGTTCCCATATTTTGTATAAATAGCCATATTTAAAATGTTGTTCTTTACAAATAAACCTTATAAACCTAACCTAATTTCGTGTTGAAGCTTAAAAGCTTAACAAACAATTGCACCGAGAACGTTTGTCTATATATAATTTTAGTTGGTACATATAATTAGCATAATATATGCTCAAATGTATGCGTATATGCTACTAAATCCTTTTATTTATAACAACTGGCATGTAACATGTTATGTCGTGAGCTTATAGAATGCAACCGTTCTCTACACGAGTATATTCATGTACTGTAATTTTCTGACTTTCCCTTACGACTTCGCGTTAACTGGCCACCCATTTTGATACTCAGTTCGTTTCCTCTATTAATGTTTAACCCCCTCGAAATACGATTTTTTGTTTACCTATGTAAGTATATGTCGAATGTGTGCACTTCTTCAGCAATGCTAAGTACTTTGTCGGTAACAAAAAGTGAGAAGAAGTTTTTTTCTTTGTACAAAAATCAACATGTATGGTATTTGCTGGTTTCCAAGATGGCTGCGCTCAGTGTGGTTAACATGGAGTTTCTGAAGGGGTGTCGAGTTAATAAACCTTAAAGCTTTTGTTATGGCGAGGTGTGCTTCTCTGACAACATTTGACTCCATTTGACTTGAATATTTACATTTAACAAAATTAATTCGTTAAATTGAACGTTGTCGTATATTTTTGTGGATGTGAAATTGAAATCGGAAAATATAAATCGATTAACTCATTGCTCTTAATTGAGATGTTAAATGCCGGCCATATTCTTTTAACGAAATTTCGATTTTCGAATTTCGCGTTCATGTGAATCAGCAGCTGCCAACTTGACACTACCACGATCGGCAAAGAACGCACACTTAACCCCAATTAACGTGGACCATCTCATCGTCGCATATGAGGCAGCTTGTCATGAGAGTGAGATCCAAAACAAGAACCTAAAGCGCAGCCAATGTATTGAAGCGAGTAAAAAATCTGCAGCCAAAACCGCGAATCTGACGACGCCATTTATTATATTAGCTTGATTGAGCCGCATTTTATGTGTACGCGTACGCCATACATGCAGTCTGTTCTGAAGGCATTGCGAATGGCATTGTGAATTTAAGATGCCGCCGCGTCCCGCCAAACAAACATAATATTATTATGTACCCGCACTTTTGCAAGCATCGCGCGAGGAAATAAAGCCACTTAAATGAGTGCGCGAGAAAGAAGGCGGAGCCGCATTGCTTCATTATATTGAAATGCCATTTCAGCCTGTTACGTGTGCTTTTTGTGCTGTTGTGTTGTAGCTGCTTATTGTATTATTTTTTCGTGTGTGGTTTGCTTCGCTCCCCCATGTGTGCTCGCACATCTCCCATACTCGAATGTTGTGTGCGGCTATTGTGTGACGAGTGACGACTGACGACTGGCGAGGACGCGCGGCATGAGACTTTTGAATATACCAATAAGTTCGCTTTTAATGTACGCGTACTGTTCTCGTGGTGTCGTATGTCATGCCATAGCCATGCTGGGGAACGATGGGCGTTCATTGCATTCAGCTCAGACTACTCGAATGCAATTGGCGTCCATTTGTACCGTCGCCATGTCAAGAGCTGACAATTAACTGCTTAAACTCATAATTTCATTCTAATTTACCAAATCGTCACTGTGATATAATCACTTAATCGCAGGTATTATAAATGAAAATATATAAGTATGTTAAGTGAAGCTTCTAGGCTTTTACTTGCTACGATTATATATTTAGCTCGATGTCAACCTTGTAAATTCCGATAAATTTTGCGACCATTTACATACATATTTTCTTTGAAATGTCTTCCTATTTTAATTGAAAAATGTTTGCACCATAAATATATCGATTTGCTTCCATTAATTAAAACTAGTGACTGCCAGCGGTAACTCAATACTAATCATTAATTATCAACATCTTATAAATTTAATTGCTTGTTTGAATGACTTCTGATTAATTTAATGTTAACAAAGTGGATAACTCTTGCATTATCTTTTTATTTTTACTCCTCAGCATGAAATATGCTTAAACAAACATTTATAAATAATTCAATGTGAATTGTAATTATTTTGCATGGAAAGTGAATTGAGAAGAAAAATATTAAGTATAGAATTTACGACCTTTAGTAATAACATTTTCTTAGTGTTAGTGTTCTTCTATTGTAATTCTTGTTTCTATTTTCTCCCTCTTATTTGCCACCCCTGCCTTGTAATAATAAAATTAAAACATTTAATATCTTCAGCTATCAACCTTCCACAAAAAAAAAAATTCATCTCGCATTCTAGCTGTCACGATACTATTATAAATTCCGGAATTCCCACCTTTTAGTTGTTACCTACAGCAATAAAATTTACCAAAAAATCCTGAAAAATGGGGCGCAACCCATAATATGAGTGCGGAATGTACACTTAGGTGGAAGTGCAAGAAGTCATGTGCTAGTCTCCCCGCCCAGCTATAGCTGCTGATCGTGATGCGTGTTCGAAAATATAGGATCTCCCTCGCGTCTAAACCGCGGTTTGATAGCCCTCCCGACTAGAATATGTAAATTTGATGATATTCAAAGTGTGCGTAACTGAACAGAACGCAAATGAACTAATGAAATAAAGCGCTAAAACTGCGTTAAACCGCCAGTTGCTATATGTCTAAATCAAAAATAGGAGGAAACGCAAGATAATAAAAGTGGCGCAGAAACGGCCGAAATAAAAGTAAATGAAAGTAATTGCCTGGCAGTGAGTTGTGATACTCAGCACTTAACAACAAAAAAGCAAGGTGCCTAACAGATGAAAATCTTGTGCGCCAGCAAATCTGGATCTATCAAAAGCATAGCCAAAACACAGGAAGAGGATATAAAACTAAATAGGAAAGGCGTTAAATGCAAATGCCTTGAACATTTATCACGTCTCTTAGCATGTTGAAGTATATCTATAAGAATGTGTTTTAGTGCGTGTCGTTTCGATTTTTCAATCCAATTTCAACAGAGTCTCTTTGTTTATAAGTTTTGTGTGGCCACTTATTATTTTTATAATTATCTTCAGACAGAATTATTCACGATACATCTAGATAATTGCGGCGAGCTTGGGTGTTTGATTGTCGGTGAAAATTCCTCAAAATGGAGCGGATACATTGAGGTGCGCGTTAGATTGTTTCAAAATCGTTTTGAATGGAGTTTCTTGAACTAAACATATGCAAATGCGGTGTTTTTGTTTCGGTCTGGCGATTCAGTGGGTGTTTTTAATTTGGAAAGAATTTTTGACCAACACCATTGCGGATACAGTAGGTGATCTTTAGAACTAAATTATGCAAAGGCGATTTGTTGCAAGACGCGCAGTTGTTGCTTAAAAAACACGTTGACCTTTCAATGGCTATAAAATCAAATTAACAATGCTTTAAGCTTATAATGTTCTATAAACATTAAAACCAAGTTTTCTTGACTTTTAAAATATTTACATCGGTAACTTGTGATACATATATTTTTCTCATAGTTCCTCCTTTTAGCGTTTTGCTATATAATTAACCGAAATCTGATTTTTTTTTTCGTGTGTATAATTAACCTGTCGTACTCATCCAACACTTTCCATCTAGCGCTGAATGAAGACATATAGTTACTATAAATTGACACAAAAAAAAAACGCATGCCAAAAGTAATGTCAAAGCACATGACACCGTAAAACCCAGCAACCAATTGTCGCGTGTCTAACATTAACAAGCAGCGCCTTACACGCAAATTTGGTCAGCTCTGGTTGTGCCTGAGGCCACGAATATTATACAATCTACAATAATGTAATTATGGTAATAAAATGTGCTGCAGGCATGTGTGGAATGGCGCTTGTATCAAAACGATGTACTCATGCACACTTTAAAATTTTCGGACGCACACCGTAGAACAAATGAAAGAAACGAAAGGTCATATTTACTGTTTGTTGGCGCCATAAAATCTCCAAATGAAAATCACTTGTTTCGCAGCAACAATTTCGGGAGGGTTTTTGGGGTGACCGCTGCCGCAAGGCTCCAAAAGCAGTAATCTTGTCTTTTTATGTGTACACTTGATGTTTGTATTATTGCCATCATAAATTAATAACACACAATTTGCTTAGTTGTTGTTTTGTTGGTTTTTGTTGTAATTGGATAAGAAATTTAATTATTTTGATATGTTTTATGTCACCTATAAGTTAAGGCAATATAAATCTTATTAGTTTACAGCTAACAATTGCTTAAACGATGAGACATAAGCTATGAGCAATTACAATATTTCGGTTCTTAGTCAACTCTCCATTTAAATTGCTTTGTGATAATCATGCGGCAAATAAATCAATCAAACTATGTACTAGTTATGTGATTTTTTATAATTGAAGTAATTTTGTATTTTGTTCAACTGATAAACATTTTTTTAAGGTGCTGTTGAAACTATAATTTATATTGTACGTAACGAGCCAACACATCGTACTTAGGCATAAATCGTATGTTAATAGTCATTATAATGATTGCAGGTGAGCCTTAGGATATGCTCGTTGCTCTATCATTTCCTCTGTGGGTAAGCACCTACACAGAGGAAATGATAGAGTGCACTAGTTAAAATTGATGCATTGATTATGAATATTGATTAAAACAAGCTGAAGAAAATGGGTGTCACTTGAGAAGATAATTTAATGTTAAACATTGCAGATAACCTACAATTAGGTGCATCAACATGAAGTTCAGTGAAACAAACAACTTTGACCTCCTATCGATTGCAATGGTCATTCGAGTTGCGTTTCATTTTAATTATAGATAAAAATAAATGCATATGACGACTTGTACCCGTTAATGACAAAATATCCGTGGATTATATGTCATTACATTCAAAGTACCTGTGTCAAGCGAATGCGCTTTAAGTGGTAATTTAATTGTTCCTTGACAGTGTGTATTCAATGTTCATCTTTGCTATGGTTTCAGCGAATATACGGGCCGCGAGTCGCCCGTGAAGTGTGGGACATATGTACAAGTTTATTTATTCTGCGTAATCTGTATTTACATGCTTTTTGCTTTATCTTTTGTGAATACAAATTGGATTGAGTAGGATAACAACATTCGCATTCATATTAGAAAAGCAATATTCGAAATTCTGAAATATACAAAGTTGTTCTTTAATCATTCTCTTTTTCTAAAATGAGAAATTAAAGTGATGATTTCATATTGGTATAAGTCGTCTTCAGTTGCACCCATCCATATCCTAGGCTATTTTACACCCGCCCAAATAAGCCCAGCCATCAACATAACTTAAGAGAACACAAATTAATTTGTTATAACGATGTCTGATTTGTGTATACACATAAAGAGGTCTGCAAATATTGTATTTATGGGGGCAAGAACGTGTCCCGACGCAAAGCCTGGCGCTTTTTGTTTTCGCTGCATTCCCATCTCTTGGCCAGTGTGGTCAGTGCAGCCAGTGCGCTTTTTTATAGCTCATTTCGCATTCAGCACTTTTGCTGCGTACACACCACACAAAGTGCGGTTCTCTGGCGTACACCTCTTCCTCCATAAAGATGTGTTTTTTTTTTTTTAACCGCCGGGAGGGCGTCCAGCAAATAACAACAAATATATTAGGTGAAAGATACACTCGGCACTAGCGTATACCTGGAAACCACGAAACGTTTCTGAAGGTGTACATGCAGAGGGCGCAAGGGACGGAATGAGCAACGCGATATAACGAAAAAATATTGTAAACCACATGTAATTATATGTTTGTTTTTCACATCCATTTTATTCGGTCTTTTCCCTTCTATCTCCTCTTTCGACTGGCTTCACTTTCGTATATTTGTTTTACACATAATCAGCGCTTTTCTCTGTCCAGTTGGGCGCTGGTTTATGTGTTTGGGCGCCCCTTTTTAATTTTTCGCTTTGGAGTTTTCCTTATTTTTTTTTTTGTTTCAATCATCATATAAAAAATGATGTAAAAAAAAGAATGCTAAATGATTAATGATGTGTGTATTTATACGTTTGTGTCTTTATGGTCGAAAACTGCCCATAGTGCATTGTTTAAGGGGGATCCAGCATCAAATTAAGGAGAAGAAGTATGGTAGTTGGCCTTAAATTGGTGGATTATTCCAACAATTATATGGCTCACGAATTCAATTATATATTTTTTTTTCTAAACATGTTTAATGAGATAAGTTGAGCTGCCATGAATTTCTTCACTCGCTATCTTGAATGCAGATGTGTTTCAAGAAGTCTTCCTATTTTCATATTGTATAACATTGTATGATAGTCTCGAATTACTTAATGAATTCCCTGTCTATGCATCCGAAATTGAGTCATTCCTGATGCCAATGCAATCTGATGAACGATTTGCCTCTAGGCTGCCGCCACATCATGTAAACAGGTAAACCCACCTCTCTTACATCTTCTCTTTCTAAATGGTGTCCCCAATTCATTAACTAAATTGATCAGGCGAATTGATTAAACATTTAAATTTCCAACCAATTACCATACTAACTTCGGCCACTCATGATGCGCTTTGCGCCTGGTTGAGCCCTGGCGTCTCAGCATAAACCAGCAGGCACTGCTGCATTTATGTTTTAATATGAGGAGCGTGCAAAAGAGTGGCGCCCCATTTCTCTTTGCCCCGCGCTGCAGTGGCCTTCTGCCAATGCATATGCTCTTCACCACAATATTTGTGTATTTTCGTGTGTTTCGGGTCTTTCGATGTAGTTCAACAACAACCACGCCATCGCAATTCCACAAGAAGAAGGTCGGGGGAAAAAACGATTTCATAAAGACCAACCAGCTACAATGTTAAATCAAATGCCTCAGAGATCTTGTCTTCACAGCCCGATCATTTAAATTTACTTGCGTTTTGCTCTTGTTTTTTCTGTCCATATATGCATTTGTATATGCAGTTAAAGCTTTTACGATCTCTCTTTCACCTGCACTCCCTGTGTGTGCCAGAACAACGTGCATGTTTAACCGTGTTTTCTGCTATAATTTCGTTTGTTTGCTTTTCATGGACATTAAAGCAATTCGCGTCCTCGTCGCTATATTCGGCAGGCGGCAGCAGATCGCACTCATCGCACATTCATCTCCACTTAAGTTCTATACTTGGAGATTGATGGTTTAAAAATGGTTGGGTATGGAGTCTCAACCAAAAAAAAACTTCGTAGAAACTATGAAAATGGTTAATCACTAACCAAAAATGAAATTGTTTCAACTTTAGGCTCATTCATTACATGTCTTGAGAAAATATAAAGATAATTAATTCATTCTTTGACAATAGATACAAGCGTCTGAAACATTCCTATAAGAAAAGAAGGTAACAATCGACAGCCGTCTGACACACCGCGGTCGGTGGCAGGTGAGGCAATGATAATCAGAATCAATGAGCATCAAAAACTCATCGAGCTCCACTGTCTCCACTCGTTGGCGCTATGTGTTCTTGTCCAATGCGCCACATTCTCGCTGACATGTCTCTGCTACAGGTACCGTCAACCGTGTGGCCAATGTGTTCTTACAGAGAGAGCGAGAGAGAGAGTAAGAGAGAGAGCGGGAGAGTCGAGTGCATCATCTCGCATGGCGCATAAAATCAAATATAAATGACTGGAAAAACAAACAAACGACACAAGGGGAATTGCAGGCGAAAAGGAGCTGAGTTGGTTTGGCGTAAAGAAAACACAAGCGTGCCCGCGCTCGGACAAAGACCAGGCTCCGGGGAGGACGCATGCACAGCCAAAGCAAATCGGGCCCCATTCTCAGATGGTTAAATGCGAAAGGCATAAAGCAAACGATCTAATTTGTTGCTAAAAAAGAAAACTCCGTAAAAATGAAAAAGAAAAGAGAAGTGAAAGAAGAAGCAGCCGGTACGAAAACGACAACAACAAGAGCAACGAAATTTATAAATCCATGCGAAGAGCACAAGATAAAAAGGAATCTTTATTTAAATGGCTGGCTGGCGCCCGGTTGCTTATTCCCTTCCATCCCATTCCCCACATTGCCGTGCGCTTTGCCACCATACGATATAGTTAGGGCTTTTGTTTCATATGTGGCAGCCAAAGTTCTTGTCGCTTTTTCGGTGAGCGCTTTACCACACTGCGATATTTCTATATGTATATGCCGCGTTGGTTTTGCCGCGTTTTTCTTTGCGGACTGGTAACTTTATAATGTGCTCCCTTTTCCAGCGTTTGTGTGAGTCTTATCCGTGTGTTTGTGTTTTAAAATTTGCACAGTGCTCTCGTTCTGTTAAAATATGTGTAGCATTGTTTTCCTCCACCACATCGTGATACCATGCCAGAACAGGCGAGGAAAATTCTTTTCGGCGTAACAACGTTTTGGTTGACAAAAAGGAGACTTGTCGAAAGCGTAACCATCGTGGCGTCTAACTATTAAATGAACAACTACAGTGCACACATCACTATTAAAGATAACAATTATTTCAGAGACATGCGGCAGATCATAGATGGATGTGTCGCAGTCCGTTATGTCTTAGTTACAGCAAAATCCAAGTTTTTGTAATCCTTCACAAATCTACACCGACAAAGAATGATTCAAGCACAAAGTGCATTTAAAACGAACTGAACTAAAATTACGAAATAATACCACATATTGGTGTCTTATCTCTAGCTCATATCACACATATTTGATTTCCAATAGAGTGGTTCGTCCCTCCCAACTAAAACCTATATCTGATGGTTTGACAAAATACATAGTACAATATATCAATATCATCCCCCGGAGATTTGAAGTTCGTTTAAAATCAGTAAATGGAGATCGAAATATATCGGTTCCTTTGTACCCTCTGTAAGAGTTGTGTGTATCACATAGATCTTATCCGAGTATGCCTCACAAGTTTGCGTGATGTCATCGAACTTTTGGTCAATTTGTGGGCAATGTGTGATACGTGATTTGTATCGAAATATTTTGACGAAATTGCAGCACCCCTTCGACAATCCAATGAAGATTTCATCTAGATCAACCCCGACTAAAGTAAATATTGCCAGCATTAATAAATGGGTACATTTCCAATATGTTTATTCGTCCATGCGATCGGATCAGTTCGATTCGATTGAGATGAAATATAACAGAAGTATGGGTATTTTGCATTCGTTTGACCAGCATGCACCATTAAATGCATCCATTTTTAATTGCCTAAATGTATCCGACGGCATTGTTTTCTCAATGCAGCTCGATTCAGTGTTGCCAGATATAGCAAATCATAATTAATAATGTGTACACTGTGCATTCATTCTGAATCGATTGCATATTGATGTGATTGCCTCCTTTTAACTAATTTTGCCACCTGCTGAATGCATGTTGCAGCTTTAAAGCAGTCAGGTTTTGGGCACGTGCTGCCAAAACAAATTATATTGTTAACAGAATTTTGTGTTTGCGTAGTAATAGTAGACAGATTCATTTTTTCTTGAAGGTATGAGTTGTGTAAAGGACGAGATACTGTCGTCTAGAAACGTTTAGTAAGTAGACATAGAGACCTCCATGAAAATCAATTAAAAAGTGGATGGTTAAAGCAGGATATCCCTTGTACACTGGAAATCTATGATCTAATTCAATAATTAGGCAGGTAGTTATTACTGAGCAGTTATTGTTCAGACATTAAACCCGCAGAGAACATACAATAGAAGGGTCTCAACACTCACAATAGGGGGTCACTTCAGACAAGAAATATGTTGTATTAATGATAAGATATACCTTCTTATTTTCATTTAACGAATAGACCCCGCATACACTTTTTCTTTATTAGGCATAGCGGCTGCCCTAAAACATACTTATGTATTTAACCAATAAACAGCAGCAAAAGGTTTTAAGTATTGAAACAAAAGACGATTATGTTGCATAAAAAAAACTTTTGGAAGCAACACATTTTCTAGCCTAATTTTTAAGTTATTATTGTCGCTGAGGTCTGAGATGCTGCTGAACCTTTTACAAAAAGACACAAAGTCGCAACATAACTGGCACACTATTGCTGTGAATTTATTAGCATTCATGATGGAAATTTCGAATTAAAACGAACCGAACACATCATACCAACGATGACCATCATCATCATCATCATCTCATCGAGTTATTTGTTGCTATAAAACTGTAGATTTCTTCTGTCTGATTTATCTCCACCTTCGTTACAGGTCTCTTCGACCTGTCTGCCTTCCAATGCTATTCGATGATGCCCTTTATATATTATATTATGTTGTGTGTAAATTACAATATATTTTTTGGACCTATACACATTTCTTTGGCAGTTCCCATCGTCATCCTTGTCTTACTTTGCGTCTGTTTCTTGACATATTCAAGTAAAAAAGGGAATTATTGTGTGTGCCTGGAAAAGACGGGCGCCACATTATTTATGTTGAATATTATTGTTTATTGGTGGACATGAGATGGAGGTTTTTTTTTTTTGTTTTGCCGGTTCCCCTCCTTCGACGGCAATAGGCTCCATGTGCTGCATATATCGGGCGCATCGTTGTCGTTGTCGCTGGAACCAGCTCGTCTCTATACAGAGACCGACTCTTCCGTTTTCATGCTCTCGCATATATTCTTTTAATATGTTGATATTGCGGCATAGAATGCCAACAACATGCCATCAACGCAAAACAAGGAGTCAGTGAAATAACAAGCTCTTAGAGTCCGTTTTCTGTTCACTTATCGTTTTATGTGTTTTTTAATTCGCTCTGTCTTTGAATTGCAATGATTCTTTAAATTTTCAACATATAAGCATAGACACATTTTGATTTTGCATCGTCAAGGCGGAATCTGATTTACTAGTCCAACATAAAGATCCTTTGTTTTTTCTTACAAGCAAATATTTTATTAACGTTTTATGAGATTCATCTGCATGTTTTGCTTTACACGTTTGTCAAGAATACTTTTTTCTATTTCCTTACTAATTTACAACATGTGATAGATGTTAACATCTAGTTCAGATCTTTCAAACCCTAATAAAACCTACAACCATTTAACAACAAACTTAGGGTTAAATCGATTGCTAATCAGATCTGGCAGTGTAAGGTGTTGCACTAAAGCAACGGTTAGCTACAACTGTTTCTACTGCATTTAAGATAAATGAATGAATTAAATTAAACGCGTTATCTTCTCCCACAGTGCATAGAATCTGTAACTGGAAAAAAACTTAAAAGAAGCTTCCAGTTCGGGAAATAAAACGTTAATGTCTATCTAAGGCCATTAAACAAGTGACTGGTGGTAGCCAAGCATGCATGTGTAAATAAGAAAATCAAAACGGACGCCACCACGGTTTTATTCACGTTTTTGACCCGAAATCTGATAATCAGTCTGCAACATTTGGCCGGAATCTTGTTGTGGCGTCAATTTTGGCTTAGGGCTTCGATGCTATGGAGCGGATGAGCGCCTGAAGAAAGAAATTATATATGCTCTCACTTGATACTTCACATATGGACGCATATCACCTCTTACAATTTGTCTTTCGTAGGAAAGGTTTACATCCATGACATTATAGCCGATTATGATGTTGTATGCAATGAATAGTGCTGTCGAGATGATGCTCATTTGCATAATTTATTAGGATTCGGGAAATTTGACGCTTATAAATGAGACAAGTAGTTTGGGTATAGTAATTAGGCGGATTTCATGAATTTAAAATCGTGCGACGATGATAATTTGCTTTTTCGTGTGGCGACGGAGAACATTGGGTTCAGCATAAATCAAAACTGTGGAGTGTTGTTGACGCATAAATCACACACTTTGATTATACTATTTAACAAAGATTTAATAAAAATCAACTAATTCATAAAGCGCGAATACTTAATGAAATTCTAACATCCCTACAATTATAAAGTCCAAGGTGAAAACTCGATCGATTTTGTGTTTAGGTTTATTGCAATCTCAATCAATGACTCCATCGATTACATTTAACGGTGTGTACAGTTAATTACTTGATATTGGAAAATAAATTTATATGTATCAATTGTACACTGAGTGTGCGCAAACACATGCTGCAGGTCCGCAAGCGCGAGTCCCAATCATCGACAACGATCTCCAAAAACAGCTTGTCCGCATGAGCAAAAGAACTCAATATATAAATCGCTCTTCCCCTTGGGGGTAATTACCATTTTCCACGTCTTCGGCTCGTTTTCTTATTTCATTTTTATCAATATTTTATTCTGTTCGCCAGGTAAGTTTGAAACTTTTGTCTCAGACATTCCCCGGCACGCAGTCGTACACAGATATTGGTGGAGGCGCGCGGCGCATATGGGGGCTGTTGCGCACGTTTCCCTCCCGTTTTGTTAATTATTAATGACCACTCATTCAAATGCAGCGAATGGTAATAGCGGTATGAACACCGTGCGCGCGCTGGAAAAGTCTGCGTTGAATATGCTTAAATACGCATACCTTCCGCGGATTTTTTCGTTTGTGTCGAACGCGCAAGGGTGGTCTCTGCGCGCGTCCAGTTTGTGTGTGACATTTGTTTTTATTTTGTGCCATCCATAATACACTTAATATTCACAGTTTCTCAGATTATGAATATTCATATCCATATATATCGTTTTGTTTTGCTTCTTTCTCTTTGCATTCGGCCCGCGCTGTACATGACTTGATGGGCTTTGGTAATATTTTATTATATCATGTTATTGCGACTGGCGCGGCGAGGGGGAGCCAGACGAGAATTCATCCTCTTTTTTCTGCGCGACTTGCACGAGTTTCATTTTAATATCATTTTCTGCCATAATATCTCTCTAGTTTATTGATTTTGGCAGGGTGGGGGCCCCCAACGCCAGAATGGGATCACACACCGCTTCGTGATAATTATGAGGCGAACGCTTGGTGTGCGACCGTTATGTCTAAATATGTGAATATGTAATTAAGGTGTGAGGAAAGCGAGGGCGATTGAGAGCCATAGATTTAAAATGATAATTTTATCTTAAAATCATCATTAACAATTGTTGATTTAGCTTTTTATCTTTGAGGACTCGATCTGATTAATTAATTTGGACCAAAACATTTTTTGTCGACTTTCCAAACGTTTTATCTGTACTGTTGCGGATGCGCCGTGAATGCCTTTCAAGTTTCAGAGCAAACGGCAGTCCTCAAAGACAATATGCATTCCGAACTCGTCTACACCTGACACAACCTCCGGTGAAGCATATCAGCGTCGTTGGCGTCTGAATGAAGCATTACAATATTTATTCTTCCGCACACCTACGAGGATATGTATATTTGAAAGAGAAAGCTCTTGGAGCACTTGCACACGACACGTTTTATATAAACATAAAAAAATATGTATCTAAATATGCAAAAGCGCGCGCTCTCCTTCAATAAGCATTTTCTTTGACATCGCAACGATTTGTTAATACATATTTTCAGAATGCAGTTGCACTAAAACTGCGCGCGCACGCTGATCTCCTCACGATGACCAGTGCCCGCGCGTTTCATACTCGTTTATGTGCGGCGTATTGGCTTTGATCTTTTACATACATCCTCTACATCACCATGTAAGCGCCTTTATCGCTGCATGTGCTTCTTTATTTATTTCTTATTATCTTATTAAATAATGAACATGAAACGAGAACATAATTTTTGCCTTATCCCCAATGTTTCTGTATGGAAGTAGAATGTTTATTGTCCGTCGTGTGTGTTCAGAACGGCCGCACTAAAGCTCAGTGCGCTCATTTCCACTAAGTAATATAAGTAGCATTAATTTAATCGCGCTAGCAGCGCACTTATCCGCGCGTCCCGATTAGCCTCCTGGTTGGTAGGCAATTAAGTCAAAGTGCAACACATTCATATTGAAATATTTTGTGGCATTTTATTGCGCCCACAAATCTGCGCAGGCGACGCGACGCAACGCTCATCCTTTCTTTGTCTGCATCGACTTGCGATGAATCACGACGTAAAGATGCAGACAAATCGGTTAGATGAGTCCTGCAGTCGAAATGTGGCGCGCAGTGGTGAATCAAATTTGTTAAGCATGTGACGCCACACGCTCTGCATTTTATATCCATAAGTCGCTAAATACGGGGATATCGTCTGAGAAGATTTCGCACACCGGATGACCAAGTCAACACACTATTTCTCAATGAAGTAAGATTTATGCCGCAACCACAATAAAAACGATAAACTCGTCTGAATATAGTGAAGACAGAAACATTAATAATTTTATACAACTACACGGGTTGGTCATTCCAGCGCGATTCAGTTTCGAAGGTTGATCTTATAAAATGCACAATGAAGGGCGCAGACTGATTTTATTGCAGTAATTTTGACAGCCTAAATTATCTCAATCTCCAAAGTGTTGTTGGTCCAGTTAAAAGTCTAGGCAGAAGAAATTGACACAATTTCATTCCGCAAGGAAACATTCGCCAACGACCACATCCATGTCGTACATGGATGGCATGCCGTCTTGATATATTATCCGCAATTGCCACCGCGGGGACCCAACCAATAAAATCGATCGATTGGTCGAAATTAAAATTCAGAGAAAACCTTTGCATAATTTAAAAATGAATAAAATCCCACCAAAGAGTCTCGTAATAAAAATGAATTTTATATCGGTGCTGATTTGATTTCTCGTCGCGTTCACTGGAAATGTCAGAACATGGATAAAAAATTTGGGCAATAATCTTCATCTGGCAGCATCAGATTGTTGTCTATGGGTTAAAATTGGCATATTGGCGATGATCAGAGAGTGCTGATAGTTGTTTTCATTCAAATTTAATGAAATTAAAAATGGTCAGGTGTTTCTTTTACAATCGTGCTCATATCAAAAAGTCAGAGAAGATCGTTTGTAAACTGTTTCTGGGAGTTCTAATTAATTAGTATGCTTAAATTCATTTTTGGATTCTTTCAGTTTTCTTTCAGGTTCAATTCGACTTTGTCTTATGAAATTTCCGTTGTTTTTGTTATTACGTTTTGTTAATAAAACGGAGTTGTTGTTGTTATGCTGCCGTTATGTTCTATAATAAAACTGGTCCTATCAAAATAAAAAACTAAAAGTAATATACACATTTTTGGTGGGTTCATAAAACAGCGAAGGTGCTAGACTTGATAAAAAAAAAAGCTGCTGCTTACACTTATATTCAGTATTCTTGATGAAATTATGGTGTTTAAGTTAAGCATTTCCAACGTTTTGTTGTGGCTTGTCTTTGCAGCTTTGATGCTGGAATGAGAGCGAGTGACAGAGATGAAGTGTATATAAATGGTTTCCTTACCACTTTGTACATTTATATATAAACATTTGAGGAAGTGTTTAATCAAAAGTCGCTTGACACGCGGCTCAACTCATGAATATTCAGCGGCTAAAATTATAAGCACAATCGTTGTGTTAAAGGAAAAGCGCTACAGTCCGCCGTGGTGGCCATAAAACCACTGCGTGCGTTGTGCCACCTTCAGTTTGTATACACGGAAATTGTGTAAAATAGATTTTGAAAACATGAAT
>JANSTS010009329.1:37411-51298 GCA_026546915.1 Sylvicola fuscatus
TTAAGTAGCCAGTTACAGCACTTTTCGCAGCCTTAAATTCAATTGAAGACATTCTGAACAACGAGTGGGAAATTGATTTGAGACGCAAACGCGCAAAGTGTAACGGCAAGGTTGCAGCAAAAAACGCATTTGTCACATATCATACCTCGTGCAATGTTTGTTTTTATTTTATTACAATTACAATTGCAATTTATGATCCGTTAAAAGCTGAAGAATGCTCAATCGCTGTTCGTTATAGGCTATAGCACAACTGCTACAGATTGCGCTGGTAATTGCGCATCATTTGTAATGCGACTTCTTCTTTTTTGGCAATATAATAACAAATGTACAAAAGAGGCTTGCTTGCCTTATGTACCGAGTGGTGCACAGCTTCATACGACTTGTCGCGGAAAACGGTGAAAAAATGCGACAGCATCAAGATGTGTTTTATGTGCAGCAGTTTTTGTTGCAGCGTAACGCTTGATTAAAAGCGCACAGTGCAGTATGCACTGTGCACGCACGTCACATTCAATTTGAGCGTTAAATCACGTAGAGCTTACGTGCGCGAATGATGTTGTATTACGATGTAGGTTTCTATTCTAATTCATGCCATTGGCCATTGGCCACAATGTGTTTTCTGTAAGTCATCTTTGATCCATTATTGTGTGGCTTCCCTTGTTAGATTGTCGTGTATTTGCGTTTTTCTAGCTTTTTTTGCTTTCCTTCTACAATTTTTCACGAAAATCATTAAATTCATTTCCAAAATGAACCAAGAATTTTGAACAGATCTTCAGTTCGTATTCGATGTAAAGATTTCTTAACTTGAACTTGCTTACGTCATTTTTCTTTGGAATGGAAAATAATTAATTGTGCAATTGTCTTAAATTGGATGAATGAGTGATTCATTGCTGCCCTAAAAGGATATCATCACAAAAACCCGCAATGACGACCAATTAGAGATAGTAATTAACTTGTTAGAATTATTGAAGCTTAGACATTCCTAATCGAAAGTATGTAGAAAAGACCAGCTAAAACATGAACATCGAGTTAATGTTTACTATTTTATGTCAAGCTTATTGAAGAGCACCTCGAGTAGTTTTATAAAGAAATTCAATACAAACTAGGAGATGATTGAATCATTTCCCATTTCTATTGAAATAGCGAGAAAAGGTCAACAATAACTTTATTAAAAACAATCTTAATTTATTTAAAACAAATATGTGCCTTTATTTGTATTTTCAAATTATATACTTAAGCCAATCTTTATATCTTTGGGTCTCAATTTCTGTTTACCCCAGTCGCTACTGGATAGTATGACACAACAACAAATGGACAGTAATATCCAAGGCGTGATACTGCCTACTGGACTAATATAGTCTAAAAAGGCGACACTTAACGTGTCGATAAAACTGAGTAAATTTTCGTGTTCGATTAACACTCTCCTTTCGCATTTTACCTTGGCGGGCATTTCCGATCGACCTGCAATCATCATTTTAGAATGTGGCCGGCCATCAAGAGTCGTCGCCCATACACAAAATGTGGTAGATTGATAACACCACACCGCACCGATCAGTGGTCAAAGGCGATGGGATGAGAGGAGAATTGACGTCTTAGCGCTTCGGTCTCGCAATGTCGAAATGAATCGGACGGTAAAATATGTAGTTTTGATTTGGTTGGCATAGCCGCTTCTCGTTATTTCAGATAAGCTGACCGGCTACTGGGTGTTTGGGGCTTTTACCAACTCGATTGTAAGTCATTAATTTGATAAAAGTCGGTGCTAAATTGATCAGAAGTCAGAACAGTCGTTCGCATAGTGGAGTTGATTGTTGTCTTTACGTTTGCGTCGTCACATCCGCTCGTATACTAAGACGGCGCGGTGCATGCACTTAATCGATCACTCCAACACATTAAAGACGTACATAAATAGTTTTAATGTGCTGCAACGCAATTAATCGGGATTATATAAGAGCGTATTCTCCCACCCTGCCATGACACCAAACAACAAAAATACAGACCAAATGAAAGACACCGAAAATGTATAAAATTAAGTATTCAAATTATATGCGCAAAGTAGCACCGCACAACTAAAACGGGTGTCTTCTTAACATATTTTTTATATAGACATTTTTCTTTTATTATATTAAAACAACTTTTATGTGTCAATTTGACCTTTTGCGTGCGTGCGAAGCCCATCAATCACATTGAAGAAGATTCACGTGCGCCAGTAGTATGAAATTTGAGTAGACCATGAATTTTTTATGAATAGGAGCGTAATATAATGTGCGGTAATCGGCAAAGCGTCGTGATTTGATATAGAAATGGATCGTTAAATCGCGATATAAACTGCTGTCATTGAATTATGTGCTACTATTGTGTTAAACGTGGAAACTGGAACAACCAAACTTGACACTTCTTTAAGACAGCGCTGTTCTATGTGTGAATTACGCGCTAAGTTTGCGTTACATTTACATTTGACAACAATTAAAAATATTATTCCACCCAATTTAAAGACCTGAAATTTATTGGCAAACATTATGTTTGGCTACTCGTATTAGGCTGTCGAGTTCGATTTTTAAATACCAACGCATATCTATGTTGACGACTTTGAGGCAAAACCGACACGCAGAATAAAACTTTAATTAAATTACTAATTCCCATGCAGATTATCCTAAATTATATCTTTTTGATGCCCTCCCTGATCTTTTCCATTCAGTTTATGGCTCGTAATTGTGAAAGAATTGTCATCATTTTGTCGCTTAATTTATTATAATTTTGTTCCCAAACTTTCAATTTTATCATCAACAACTTGGCTACTGTATTCCATTTTTAAACAACATAAAAACTCAGTTGCCCATTTTCAAATACACCTGTCGCCTCTGTCGTCTCCTTTTGATTCTGGAAGCTGATGCTGCTGCTGCTGCTGCTGCTTCTTGCCGTAACATTGATTTTCAATGATACTTGATCGTCGCTACTTAATATTGATTTTCTTTCCTTGATTAATCAATTTCAGTTCTGGAGGCTTATTCTTATACGATCGTCATTATCGCGTCGTAATTTTCCTGAATTCTTTATATGTTTACCACTCGTCGTGTCATGTGGTTCGCTTCTCAGCGATCGCACGGACAGTACTCGACTTTATATCCATATAATTTTTAAAAAATAAAACGTAGAGGAGGAAAACATTTAACGTCTTTAATAAAGATTGAAATTGAAAATCGAATATATACGGATGGAAGAGATGAAAGGCAATGTTGGAATGCCACCAAAGTAGTGCGGCACGTCTTTATATTTCGCTCTCTGCTTTCTTAGTAAGGCACTGATATTCATTTATATTATTTCCTGTGTATGGTTGTGTGATGGTTTTTGTTGTTTTGTCTTACGCCGAAAAGATGTAAAAACAATGTCGTCACTCTAAATGTTATTTCGATCTTTAATCGGACCCATCGTCGTTTATCAGTTGCCCATAGGAGCCGACTTGTCAGTTGGCATACTATAGAGTAGTCGCGCGCATTTCAAACACATTTCAGTTGATTAGCCAATCCATACAGAGCTTCATTTACGGATTTACGGATTTCTGTCTCTGTGAATGCTGAAAGCCAATGCTATTAAGCTTTTGCATTTTAATAACCTAAATTCAGTGGTGCGCATGCGGAATTAGGCGACTGTATAAAAACTCGACTTTGCCTGAGTTCGCTTAATTGAATGCAATCGCACAGGCAAAGCGGTCACCGTTTTAATCAATTGACATAAAATCGATGACTAATTTACCGGACGCTGCACAGCAAGCCCAAATCAAGCTTTAAGCCGTAAGTTACACCTTCGGAAGTTTGTGCAGCCGCATGTGGTGCAAAAAACATCATGTCACACGCAAAATAATTGGCAAACAAATTCATTTGGTTGATTTTCGTTTTAATTGTTGAACCAGTGGTCTGTTCAACCTATGGTTTAGTTGTGTAGTCGAGGTAATGATTTGAATACATGTGAGCGACCACAAAGACGTTTTTATGCTTTCTTATACGTTTCTCCACTCTGACACCAATAAGCAAATTTTCTGATGCTACCAAATTGTCTCAATGAATTTCTATGATCCTTCAGTACTGACCAATTTCGGGTTGTGGGGAAACTCTCCCTGGCTATTCTCCTCGTTTTGTCTTAATGCTGAGAAAATAAACCTCCCTGTTTTATATAGATGGAAGTGAGGGCACAAAGAAGATATAACTAATTACCACACACAAACACCTCATCCTCGCGCGTCTTCAGCACTGTCTTTGCCTCTCGTGTTCTTCATTAATGGCCGTTCCACAAAGTGACGTGAATAATGCGAGGCCATTTCAGAAAAGTGGCTGACTCTTTGTTGTTTTATGTGTTTATGTTGTGTTTTTTTGTTTTTGTTCGCTGAATACTCGTTTGTATATGCTTTAGTGTATTTATTTCGTTAAATATTTTATATGGTAGAGATAATAAACAAGCAAAACGAATGAATGGAATATGAATGAATGAATGAAAACGCAGAACGAAGGAGATGAATGAATTAACAAAAAAGCCATGCAAATAGTAATTATGGTGTCAAAATGTGCGGCCGGACCATGCGACCATCGCCAAACAATGTCCATGGTCCGGGGCCAGCCTGAACGATGCTCATCAACAGATTGAATGCACGATGTTCCCATGGCAATTAGTCAACTTAAAGCTCTTGCCACGTCGATGAGGGTACACCTTACGTGTTAAGAAAATGTTGTGAGGTTGAGAGCCAATGCAAAAGACAACACCGAGCACGGGGCGTTAATTCGACAATGTGAGGTCCTTGTTTGTTAAACACCGTTCGATTTCGTGAGATCAGAGGCGACTGCTGTCGAGTTTATAATTGTTAATGAATGGGGCCAACAAGGAGAAAAATCGTTTGTTCTGGATCGTTTTAGTCGTTAAGTGGCGAGAACTGTAGCCACTAATGATCATAACCACGGAGCTTGTTTTCAACTTGTTATCAAAGATTTGTATCAATCTAGATGGCCAATGGTATTTCCTGATCTCTGGGTGGTATATTATTGTATTACGGCGTTTTTGAGAATTTTTCCCCATAAATTACGTATATTATCTTTGAATCATATAATATGAATTCCTATTTTTGTAAAATATTTTGTTTTAAAAGTTCTCATCTCATTGCCACACGCAGAATATTCTCGCACTGTTATTATATTTGATAATGACCAGACACCCTTAATCCTATCAAAGAGCAGTTGTTAATTTTAATTTAACGAAACATTTATTCGTGAACATTAAATATACAAACTGCTACAGATATTTAAGTTGTAATCTATATGCTTTAAAGAATTATACGATCTGAAGTGAGTGACCATGCACACTGAAAACGACGAGTATAAAGTCATATACCTATAATGGCTAATTACGAGAAGACACGCGGTAATTCCAAGAACTACTGTTTTGAATTAAAACGTTTTATTCAAATTTCCATTTATGTGCCACTCCATTTCTCTTTATGCCCACCATTCGGTTACACGACGCTTGTGCTTAATTGAAATGAACTATAAACATATACATATGTAGCTACATATGTGCAGACAGAAACGCCGCGCCGTCCAAGGCGACTCAACATTTTGGTTTAAAAATGGGAATTAAGCTTTATAAAATTTAAAACGACGCAAAGATGCAGCGAATAGTTATTAAATAATATTAAGTTATCTTTATGGGTAAATTCAATTTAGTAGCGACTTTTCCCACATATGCAGTTTTGTGCATTTTGGAATTACGCAGAAAATAATCACATGTCCTAATTGAAACGACCGCACGCAGTTCGATTAACCTTAGGCGATATTGAAATAAGATGATAAAATTTTAATATAATATTGGTAATTTGTAACCGGAACCGTATACTTATATTTAACATTGAAATTAATAAGAGTCGATAAACATAAAGCAACATTTGATGGTAAAAGAAACCCCAAACGTTTATACTTAAAGCAGATTTCCTTTTTTCAGACAATACTGAACTCAATGCACAAATATCAACCTCGCTTTCATCTGGTAAGAGCCAATGACATACTGAAACTGCCGTACTCGACATTTCGGACGTACGTCTTTAAGGAAACGGAATTCATCGCTGTGACAGCGTATCAAAATGAAAAGGTTTGTACTCTTCTACAAGTGAATTTTTTTCATTATGCTAATTTTGTACTCGACTTTAAACAGATCACGCAACTTAAAATCGACAACAATCCTTTTGCGAAAGGTTTTCGAGACACCGGCGCCGGCAAGCGGGAAAAAAAGTAAGTATTATATTAATAAAGTGTAGAAATGTACAAGCAATGAACAAGATTTCAGTAAAATTATTCAGTATTTATATTGGAAAGTCCTTAAATGCTGAATGTACGACCCTTTGGCCATTAAAATCCTTGCCATTCTTTGAGATATTGCTACCAACAGACAACCGCCACCTATACTTATCAAGTCACAGCGCAATTACTTTCATGAATAAATAAACACCTCATTTCTTCTCGCCACTCTGATTGAAAATTATAGCCTTCACTTCATGTTTAATGTTTTCCAAATTCAACACCATTCAGAACCCCGTCATTATCTACCCATCCATCCCGCCTCCGTTTTCCGCAGCATTCGCACCAAAAGATAAAAGTGACGATTTGCCTCATTTTCTCCAGCACACCAGCAGGGGGATGAATATAATGAGATTAAATTGATCCACTAGTAATCATATGCGGCAGCAGTGCGTGTATGAGCACATTAGGCGCAGACACATCGCCGTTAACATGCATGATACAACAACGCGACCCAAACCACACCGCTAATATGCCGTTCTCAGCTATTTGAAATTCCATTTACGTTTCTGGATGTGCGCCTTCCAAAATGGGGCGTCATTGCCATCAGCTCAGCCAAATGGCTTTGTGCAGACTTGCTTTTTTTCCAGCAGAGATGAGTTGCAAGTGAGATAGCAGAAAATTGAAGATAATTCATATGAAAATGAGAAACCTTTCAATTTAGCGACGATATTTTGTGGAAATTCGCATCCTGCGTTCGACGAAAAGAAGTGGGTGGCGTTGACAGTAAATGGTGTGTCCAATTTGCACATCAAAGGATGCTGCAGGCAGCAGAGTAAACGTTTAAATCATAATCCGTTTTGCTCTCATTTTTCATTATCCTATATCTATTAGATGTGGTGAAAGAATTGAATAATGGAAATTGAAAAATAATGGGAAAATTAGGGGTTGCTGCACAAGAATTATGAAATGGTGTACGTGGATGCAGAAAACAGTAGAGATGCAAATAAAGTGCAATTTAAAAAAAAAACTTCATTTGTGATAGTTTGCTATTATGTTATAAAAATAATTCATACAAAAACATTATCACTTTTGTAAACCGGGCCAACATTCCAACAATTCCAAACTTATGTTTCGAAATCAATAATAACGCACTAAAGCGAACCACAATATAGAAACAATTCAATTGAAGTTAATCTTAGATTTACCTTTTTGACATACGAATGACCTCGATTCCACTCACCCCACCCATTCACTACCACCCCACCCCCATTCATCATCCATCGACAAGCAACTTGCTCGAATCTTTTCGACTAAAGGGAAAAATACACGCAACATACGAGTACGTATGTTTGTAAGAAGTCAAACGCAGCCTCGCTGCCCTGATTTCCTCACTCTGTTGTCTGTAGCCAGAATGGCAACTGGCATGCGGAAGAAGCGTTCTGGGTTGTACAGTAAATGACACATTGATTGATTCGACTCGATTTGCCGAGCTCAGCTCTCCCACCCATCGCACCGCATTCGATATCCGTTTTGTGTTGAGCTCTTTTTCAGTACTTTTACTTGACGCTTCCTGCCCAGGATTATTATCATTGACTTGTTTAACCAATTTAATACTATGTCACTGTGCGGCTGAAAGTGATTAGGGGATGGATTTCCATTATCCGTCTTGTACATGTCTGTACAGACAACTTTCTGGCTCCTTTTGGATTATTTGATTTGTGTGTCGGATTTTCAATTAATTGTTTTTCTTTTCACTGCATAAAACCGGCGTATCATCAACACTAAAGTGTGCGTGTCATTCTTATTCGACTTTTGATGCGACCACAGATTACCAAGGTTTATTTTTAAAGCTGCCAAAAATCTTAGTTCCACAGTTTCTTATTTGCTGGCCCAAATCTGTTTAAACTCAATAAACAAACTTCATCAGTTTTAAATTTCATTCTCTTGGGGGACAAGAAATCGAAGTCAGATTGCTCGACGAGGGTGACTATGCAAAATTAAATCAATCAACTTGGGATCAAACATGCTGATTTTCGTACTGCGTTTTTTTCCTATTAATGTAATACCCTCGTTTGTTAGATGTTTGTGCTCAGACATGCATTATACTTTAGCTATAAAATTTGTCTTATATAAAAAAGGGATGTTTTTGTTTAAAGGAGATGTTTCACTGAAAATTCTGCCTTATCAAAATGCTGGGTGAATTTTATAGATAAGAAGATCGAAACTTATATTAATTACTTAATGTAATTGGCGAAGTAATAGTGCATTTTCAAACATTTTATATAATGTGAAAAGAAAAGTTAAGCGAATCACTTCACTCTTGTTTAATAACCGTCAGTCTTCAATAAAAGAATGGTGTAGTTTCCCTCTTACCGATTTTTTAATTATCAAATAAAATGCTACTTTTATCTAATAGATGGTGTTACAGTTACAACCTGAGGCGTTTGCTTCTGTCAAAAATGGCGTTCAGTAATGCAAATTAATAAACGAGACCTTTAAACAAGAACATATAAATTCTTTATTGTACAGGAGTTGAGCCCTGAAGTGCCAACATTGCCAACTGTGACAAAGGGCGGCTGCCTCAATCTTTTGGCGGGATCTTTTAATACAAAGGCAAAGGCAATTCAAGAGGCAGTGTGCAATTTTAACGGCCATAAACAATTCAACATGAGCTCCTTGCTTCTACGATCCAGCGTTCAATATTAAATATCCGTTTGTACTCCACGCGTATTAGCCACAGTCAAGGATGGTGTGTACAAGAACAGCCAAACGGCAAGAATGAAGAAGAATATCACCCACGGGCGTCTCATCAAATCGAGACGATAATTAGACAAGAATAAATGGTTTAGCCCTTCTGCTACAGTGGGTTTGGATAATACAAATAGAATTCAGTGATTGATTTATGTTCTTCCTGACAAATTGTGGTTGTTGAATGGTGCAGGGCGCTGATGATTTAATGATGATAATGGTGTATGGTGATGTTTTAATAACGAGTGTTGTGGTTTAAGACAGCATTGAAACTGAGACTATCAATTTTATGGGCCATAATTTCCGATGAGCTCAACGTTTTCAGTAGAGTTTATATTAGTTGCGATTGGCTCATTCGCTCTTTTCATTTTATTCATTTATGAATTCTTGTTCGTTGCAAATTCAGTGTATTTTTGTATAAGGGAATAAACGAATTTTACAATTAATCGATACAAGTTTTGCTCCATCTTCCAGACAGGCGCTGCCGATGTCATCGCGAGGTGGCGCCGGCTCTGACTCTGATAAGCTGACTCCGTCGCATGTCAGTAGCTCCCGGGCACCTAGCCATCTCGATCAACGATCTAGTCGCATCGATCTGGATGACGATGATAAGCTGTTGGATGTCGTCGGCCCACCTCAAAGTCCATTGCTGCCTCTGGGACACTCGCTGGCACAAATGCATGGACATCCTCAATCAGGTACTTTCATCACCTTACTTTCATGCTTGCTTTTAAGTTTGACTCTCTACTTAGCAGCAATTGACTTCCGTATATGTTTTGCATGACTTAAACGAGCCTCCTTAATTTTTTTTGTAGAAATACTTCAAGTAATTTTGAGTAGTTTCACACCTCATTCTTATCTTTAACTTTCCAAATTTTAAAATTTGATTTGCATTTTCATGCATGGAAATCATTGCATCGCTTTTTAGACATTTCTGAAGCATTAAACAACATTATTTTGAAATCCTTTATTAATCTGTGTGTGAAAATCACCCCGCACAAAATAAACCAATAGAGTTCTCGCTGACAGCTTGGTTCAATCATCTGACTGGTGCCTCTGCCGCCGACAACCAATTCGGCTCTGAGGACTCACTGCGCAAGCGTCTACAGGCGGCAGCCGCGGCCGTTTCCGCCTCGCAGCATGCCATTGACGCTGACGGCGATCGTGACGGTAGCGACTCCAGTTGCTCGGAGAGTGTGCAGGGCGCCTTCCGGCCGACATCCTCAGGAAGTCCAAAAGATGCGGCCAGCACGTCATATCCATCACCCAATATATCAGTTGGACCGCCCATACATCCGCCGCCGCACTTGTTACCGTACTTGTATCCGCACGGACTGTATCCACCGCCCCCGCTGTCGCTGCTGCATAATCCAGCTGCCGTTAATCCCGGCATCCTGTTCAATGCACAACTGGCGCTGGCCGCCCAGCATCCCGCCTTGTTCGCTCACTACCAGCCCTCATCGCCATTGCACGGTCTCAAGGGGCATCGCTTTTCACCGTACAACTTGCCAACGGGACTAAGTTCTGCATTCGATGCCGTTATGCCGGGCTCCAACAACAATAATAATAACAATAACAACAACAACAGCTTGAGCAGCAGCCCCAATCGCTCGTCGCAGAGGGCCGGTTCAAGTTCACCGCCCAGTATGTCGCTGCAACAGACACGACCGATCTCAGTGTCGCCGGCCACATCACCTGCAGCGGTAGCACTGACGCAAAAGGCTGATCAATCGCCCTCCGAATTGAAAAGCATCGAGAAAATGGTCAACGGTTTAGAGGTGAATCAGCAGTATCAAAATGGTATGGTGGTGGACGACGGTGTGCAGAGCAGCAGTAGTGTTCATACGCCGAAAACTGGGCAAGACCAGTGACATTTGCCCCCCATTTTTGGCAATTGTGGTGATATATCAATTAAAAGTGACGCCCAGCGTGGCAGGATGGACTGCAATAACACTGACCTTGTTACAGAGGATAGCAATGTAGAGGTTGATGATCATGGCAGCGTTGATTTGACTGATAATATGACACTGGAGGGTGGTGCACTGAATGTCGCTGCTTCAGTGTGACACTGAACGTTTCGTGGGACATTTTCTCAAACAATCAATAACTCCTTGTTGTTGGCGGTTAATTTAATTAACCCATGCTATCGCAAACAAGATGTGAAAACTATGCAAATAGACCTTTAAACATACTAAATATATAGTGCACGAGTCGTAATCCCTAAGTGGCTTTTTGAATTTATCGGTTTTCTGTATAGTTTTACTTAATTAAATAAAAAACGTTTTTCTCACTATGCAGAAAGAGTATGAAGATGAATTAAATTAAAACAATTTGTAAAAAATAATTAAATTAATAATTAACAGAAAGTGAAATATATAGAAAGTGAATATTATATATATATTAAAAAATATATACATGTCACACACCAAAGAGAAAATCTATTTGTGTATAAAACTTTGTAAAAAAAAAACCTAAATATTTAAAGAGATAAGTTTAGACATATTATTGATAAACAAAAACGACAAAAATATTGAAAAAAACGTGTAAAAACTATTAACAAAATAAAAGTTAAGCTTCTTTATCTCCCTCATGATACACAAATATGTTTTTAGTTATTCTATTCTGCTTATGGATTTTAAATTAAACAATTTATTTTCCTCTGTTCCTTTTAAGAAAAAGGATACGTATAACCGATAACGCACTTATAGGGCGATGCAATTAATTAAAAGTTAAAGAAATAAATAAATTTTAAAGTGAGCAAGATAATTGGATAAACTTAATGAGCACGAATTTATTAATTTCCTTAATTACATTTTGTCCTGTTTTATTTTGTTATAATCTTTAATGGTTATTTTTTGTGATAGGTTTTTTAAGGTATTTAATTTAAATATATGACAAATGACAAACAAACAACAACAAAACAAAAGAATTGTACGTGAATTTTCCATCATAAGTAATTGTTAAATTTTGTAAAAAGAAAAAGAAAACATTATACAGTAAGAAAAATAAAAAGAAATTAAGCAATATGTAAACTAAAATTTAAAGTGTACTGAGTTTTTATTTCTCAATCGTCAATCTTATGTTGCAGAATTTATTGAATCGATTAAATCGGTAATGTGATAATTACCATCTTATACATTCATTTATCGTTCAGTTAAAAATAATCTTTAAACGATTTGAAGGAACTAACAAGAATACAATTGAACTTGCTGTCTGGGGTCTTGAAAATGCAATTAATTTCCAACTTATAACAGTCACTTAACGGATGTTCATGGATGAAAGCATTCAATCTCATTTTCGATTTTACAAATACCATTTATACATTAAAGTCATAAAATGATGAGCAAAAGAAGGCACACCCATTTAAGATGTTTTTTTTTTGCTTACGAAAAATCGTTCAATCGAGACCAGAATATTTTATTAAATAAATACTATTGTTTGTGTCGCCATAATTTAAAACAAAAAATTTATGTGAAACATTCATAACCTTCATGGTGAAATGGTCGCCTTAAGCGTTTCGCTTAATTAATACTCGGGGGTTGGGTGGTAACGAAAATATTGGAAAAGAAGCGTTTCAACGGCAAATGCGCAGCTAAAAACCCAATCAAATGACAAACTGGCACTTTCCCTGTCACAATCACACCCACAACTTAACACATATGCAGAGATCCGAGATAATCTTACAATCATCCCCCCCAAACTAATACAATCTCAAACGCTATATATAGACGAGGTTACTTAGTATGCGTTGGCCACTGTTAACATAACTTTTTCCGAAATGTCGTACTCCAGAAAGTATGTGCAGCTTTGTCTTACCACTCCCTCTTCGACGTGGATGTAAACTGCGCACAGTCTTTCTTGATCGGAGAGGTTTGGGGTGGTATCGCGAATTATATAAAAAGAGGTAAAAATAGGCAAGTCAAAGGAAGCTCAGGATTTTGCCGTATTTTCCTTGAATGAGATCACACCAATTTGCAATAAATGAGCGTCAAAATGTCTTTGCTGTAAGCTCATACCGAAAATGTTAATCAACAGAATGTCTTCTTTGTGCATAAAGATACGTACCGACTGCCCGCATTTCGTTTAATGTTAGCGGATTTTGCAGCTGCTGTTGTGTCTAATTAGCAAAAGCTGACATTAACTTGTGATGTAGTTGTTTTACCTTAAGCTTTACAGACAGAACAAACTCAGAAATAACCGTAAGTATAGTATATACATATGTGCATATTAAACTTTTACGGCAAAAGCTCATACATGATATTTTACACATGTATTTCCGATTCTTGAATAACATTTCTTTTGTTAGGTATAATAAAACTTTTAGAATATATTAAAAAAAAGAACCGAAAAAAGAAATTTGTCAAGCTCATTTTCTTTAAATATGTTGAATACTTTAAAAAAGGTGTTGTTCTATGCAGACCTCGCGGGCTTTCAGCTTTGCATTTAATATGTAAATTTATTGTGTTGACAACGAGGGAAAAACATATTCAAAATCAGTCAAAATATTTGATTGATCGTATAACTTCGCTGCTGTAATATTTCAGTATCCGAATTCGAAAACAGCGAATCAGTGAAGCGAACATTTACATGTATTATACATTTGTACACAACATTTGTTGTTATTAAAAGGGGTTGATATAAATGATAACACACCAAATGACTGCTTAACAAATAACAATCAATTGACATGCAACTTCCATGTTTTTAATGACAGATTGCAGATTTGTACATTGTAATATTTATGGACAACATTTATATGTTTTATTTAGTTTCAAATATTTTAAAATACGAAAAAACAAAGGAAATTTTTATTACAACAGTTGGTAATACACGAAATAAATAATTCTCAAAGGAGAAAAGGACCAAG
>JANSTS010009340.1:0-20853 GCA_026546915.1 Sylvicola fuscatus
GGTTAAACATGCTTGTGGCTTTTACACTTTAAATTGTTTTTATACATAACGATTTCCTGTAATTTTGTTTAATTGTTATTTTTTATGAGCGTAAATATGAAATAAAGGAAGGAAAGAAAAACTGAAAAGTCGTTGAAAAATTACGTGCGACCCGAAATTTATAGTTGCAACATTGCAGAAATGCTGCCATGCAAATCACTCTTTCTAGTGCAACAAGAGCAACAACAAGGCAACTTTAAAAGTAAATACATTTTACATTCTTCATTACAAAATGTTGGACGATAATGCATTATAAATTAGATTTTTGTTTAAAAACTTTATGAGTTAATTGAGTGTGAGTGGAATTAAATCGAAAGAAGACAATGTTATAGAAACAAATGCATTTTTGTAAACAAATAATTGAAATGAAAGAACCAAAATATACTTAATTCACAATAAAAGTATCTCTACTCAAGGACAATATGAATATATATGAATTTTTTAAAGTTCAAATTTGCTACAAATATCATTATTTACGTCACACATACTCTATAATCATCATCATGTGTCAGTGGGGTTAAAACGTTCATAGAAATGGGCATCATATAATAATACAAAAATGACGCACTTTTCTCTGCATTGAACCATCGCATCGCGTCGTATGGGACTGACACGTTTCACAATCTGAGCTATTTTGATATAAAAAAGGATCATCTGAATTGTAAGGCACCCTCCGTCGGTTTTTCATTGAATGGAAATCGTTGAGGTGGTGACAATAACGCAAAAGCTGATGTTGTTGTGAAAAAAGCTCTTGTACGAGCATCCTGTCTTCTAAATCCGCCTGCTGCTTCATATTTTAACTTTCTGTGTGTGCGTACAAAAAAAAACTCATGCATATATACATATGTATATACACTTTAAGACGCACACGGATTTCCGACGACGAGTTTCCCATCTCGTTTATTGTCCTATACCAATTCCGTGCAATGGGCTCCATTTCCGTTTGTCCTCTCGCATTGGATGACAAAAGCCACCTTATTTTCCAAGCAATTAGTCATTTAAGTCGCAATGCGAGGGCTTCTGCAGCTTTATCTCAACTATAATGTGTTTTGTTTTCCTTCTAAATAGCTTACTGTTTCAATTTACGTACAGGATCGCTTGTGCCATCCTTTGCAATTTGCTGCCTGCTGCTGGGAACACGACACGAAGATATGTACTTTGTGTTATGTACGGTACGTCTCCAAAACGCTTTAGCTCCATAACTTTGATAGTGGTGCCCAGATTGAATGGCTCTATCTATACATATATGTATATATGCGGCTGGTATGTTATGTGGCTTCAGTTGTTCGCCATGCGCTCCTGATAACAACGTGACGTACAATACGATGTAAATCGCCCGCGGCGGATATTTTCAGAATGGAAATATATTTGACGTGAACGGAATGTGTGATATACTTGAAGTAATGTGGTTGTACGTGAAAGTATCGTATGTTGCAGGAAAATTTCAAATTTTCATTCTAAATAGTATAGCCGTGATTTTGGTGACATTCACCCATTTCGCTGGAAGGCATTTTAGTGGGTCAACTTTAATTTATTTGACTGGAAACTTGCTACAGGATTTATCGTTTATATCTCCATCGCATATGTGCTAAACTATTTAAGTAAAAAATGGTATAAAATGTAGAATCCGCCATAATTATTTTATTAACGCCATATTGACTCTGGCAACAAGTTTTCACAACAATGTGCGTGCGCGCAAAGTTTAAGAGAAATGTTCTTCATTTTCGCAAGTTGTTTTTCATGATTTATGTGTTTGAATCGGAAGCGTTCTTAAACAACCATAACATTTATGCAGTTTAACTGTTTAAAGCGGCATTTACTGGTATAAAAAAATTCTGTGAAAATGCACTTCAGAAAAAACAAACACCGCATTAGTGTAGCGACCTAATTAATGCTGCATAACAAGGCACTAAATGTGTCGTAAAACCGCATTTATAAGAAACTCTGGAGACTGGTAAACGCAAAGAAAAATGAATGTAAGTAAAACACTAACGTTAACTGCCTTTTTATCAAAGCGAGTTTTGTGTTTACAAATTCCTTGAAATCTGTCATAAAATAAATTTAACTACCCATAAGGGGTAAATAATTTATAAAGATTATTTAAGGCACGCTTATTTGAAGCATAAAGAAAAGTTATGCAATCAATTTGCAACATCTTTATTATAAAAAAGTTGGGCCAGTAAAATCATTATTTTTTAACTTAGAAACACATTTTATGTAAATTCATACGATGTAATGGGAAGCGAACAAATTCATTTTAAACTATTATTTACTTTATGCTTGCTACATTTGCCCTCACTTTAACTGTTTTTTCAATGTCACATGAGCTAAAAACGGTATAAGTGACATTTGCTCGATTCGTTACGAACATTAGAGCTTAAGGTAATTCCAAATCCTGTTAAAACAATGTTAGGATTTAACTCGTTATTTCTAAGCTCCGGCAAAGAATAATTTATATTTTCGCTGCAGTGAAACAGTTCCTAGATAATGGTAAATTTTTTGAAATTTGACAATTGCAATTTCGTTGTCCAGTCTCCCAAAATTTGAGATTGAGGCTTGAAATTTCTGACAGTTGTTGTTCATTTCATTCACTTTGGCCACTTTTTTAGTATAATGAAAATCGCATATCAATTTTTTTTCAAAAAGAATTAAAACAGTGATTTTTTAACATGACTGGCCGGTAAGAGATGCACTAATGAAATGTGCTGTGAGTAAAGAAATTTACATGTAAAATATGTTTTCTAATGTATACAAGAACAGTTGCGACAATATGTTAACGTATGCTTTATGTATATGGATAGGATAAAAATCAGTTTGACTTCATGCCACCGTTCGTATATAAACTATAAGTGTTTTAGGGAAAGCCGTTTGTGATAAATTGTATTCTATAATTACGATTTTTATTAAGCTCAGCATTTTTATCATTTCAATTCTTATTTAAACTGTAAATATATAATTGAAACATATATGTAGTACATAGAAACTATAAATGATGTAAGAAATCGACATAAAAGCCAATTGAACTTCTTAGTATGAGATACAAACGATAGACCAAAGTTTTCAAGTTAGTTAATCTTATCAACATACAAGTATCCAATTTACAATGCGTTCTGAATTGGGTCTCTAGTAGCTACCTCCAACCCGCATGCTCCTCCAACAAAAGGTTTGCCTTCTGATTTAATCGGCCGAATGTTGCACAATTTGCCCTTTATTAAATAAAATTTTGGTATATCAAAATTTTTTTAAGTGAACATACACATTTTTGGTGTATTTTCTTCTATATTCACTTGATATAAAAAAATTGCCAGTCGATTGACCATGTTCATAAACGAAATTTAAAAGAGAAATCTGTATTTATTTACCTAATTGCGAAAAAAAATTCCTTCTCATTTTGTTTAAACATTGGAATTTAGAAGTGACCCTTAACCCGAACCGGAATTCCTTGAGCTATTCACCACAACTTTTTGTGTGAATCGAATTCTTAACAACACTTAAAACTTTTGCCATTTTCCAGCATCCTTTTCATTTTCGGTCATGTCCTTCATTGCCGCGTGTATTTCTATTTCATATTAATTTTCTCTGTAATTCAGGGTACGGGCTAACAGTGAGCATAAGAGTGCGGTGAGACTCTTTGGTTGTGTATTAAACTTATACACACACTTTTTCATCTTTTGTGGAAATTTTTTTTTATTTTGTATCGTAATTTAATTGATTGTGAAGTGAGAAAAGCGAGTGTAGAAAAACAAAATGACCGCAGAGCATAGGAAAATTTTCTCGTTCATTTAACACCCCACACTTTCCTCGTCCCCCCAGCCAGGGTGGCCATGTTCCGCATTTGATTCTTGTCTTGGTGCTGCTGAATGGCGATGGTATAGTTGTTGCTGTTTTTTTTTGCCTTTGAATAGCAAGTGATTGGTACGGAAGGGGAAATTGCGGAAGCGGAAACCAGGAATATTAATTGGCCATTTATTTGAACGCTTATGCATACTTAAGGCAGTTCAATTTTTTCCAAACTGCCATTGCGCACACTTGCTTTACATTCATTTGCGATGTTTTTCTTACCGTTTCCTTTCGGCTATGTGTCGACGTCTAAGGGCGTTCCAACGTACACTGTACTGAATAGTCAAATGATTCGTTATTTTTATTTCGCTTGGTGAATTTATTAAGCACATAGAGAGATCTTGACAATTACAATTACATCCAATATACTTAGTAGTTAGCTTAAGGATTATTGTCAATTGACAAGTGTTTCAATTTTTTAGCAACTTTTAGGGCCTTTTTTACATACTTAAATATGATAAATGTGAATGCGTTGCTTACACGAGTCTTAAAGTATAATAATAACATATAATATATCATAATTGTTCCTGTGGCTTTAATATTAAATTCTATACCATACTGCCCTTAATAAGTGCTAAACGTTAATTAATTAGTTGCATGCCTGTTTTGACTGTATCTACAGGTAACGAATTCTACGAAACATGTGGGTAATTGATAGATCATGCAATTAGGCACTACTGCAGATAATTACACGTTCTAGATCATTGGCTGGCACTTAATTGTTTCCTTGTCCAATACTTTTGCAATGGCAAACAAGGTTAAGGCATATGTGAATTTTGCAGTGCTCCTCTAAACGCCTTTCATATTGTATTATTCACGCAACAAAGCAACCCTACAAATCTATGGAGTAAACAAGCTGCAATAAAATGAATACGAGAAAATTGCCATAAGAAAATTAGCAAGCAAATCGTCCTTTAAGATATTCCCTTAACGGTAATAAGATTTTTAATTAAAATTAAACACTTAAGAAAAGGACAATTAAAAGGCATGGCACATAAAAAAATCACCTCGAACGGCACATAAAAAAATCACCTCGAACGGCACATAGAAGGGGTGCTGCTGAACTAAATATATGTATATATATATATTTTTTATACATTGAGAGGATATACTTCTAGTCCTTCTTCATAGTCGCATATACACACACTCTAGCGTTGATTGCAATGAAAGAACATAAAGGACGTTAAAAAAACGCCTTTTCTATATTTTTTATATGAGTATATACTTACGTCCTTATATTTCGATGGATAAATAAACAAACAGCAAAAAGCATTAAGAAAAATAAAGAGTTTGTTCCATATTTATATATGTGCTGGTACATGTCGCATTGCTTAATAATTATAAAGGCTTGTATACGTTCTATATCCATGTATCTACTCGTATACATATAAAAGGTAAATAAAAGTTCTAACGTACGTTTTAATGGATGGTTTTGAGCATGCACTTTCATTTAATTTTCATGTTTAATGTGTTTTTTTCTACACCCATTTTAGTAGTTATTGTGTACCTTATATGTATATTATACAAATAGTGTAAAATTTTTGTTTTTGTATTAAATCGGTTCAGGTTGGATCGCTTAGCAGCTAATCGCCTTAAAGTGTTAAGGATATTAATTTTTCAGTCTAGATTTGTATAAACAACATGTTTTCAATAGCAGATGTGCGACAAAATGATGTATTTAAGAACAGTCTTCTTTGTACTTTTAAACTTAATATTTGATAAGATTAAGTTGCAATAAAATAGTTTTTTAAGATAGGATTCCATCGGCTGCAGCATTCATTGCTATGTTATCATTCAAGCTTTTATTTAAAGAGATATAATTATTATTTTGCTGAATTGTGCATTGTTTAATTTGTGTGCATATTCCTATATACATCGTTTACAACCGAACATGTGTAAATATTATATGTATAGAAGTATTGCGAGCTTTGTGTTACCTTTCCTTTCTATAAAGGTTCTTGAAAAATAAAGTTTTCAAATTCAACTTGAAGAAGGGAAAATCCATTTTCAACTTCGCTTGACAACTAGGAATGAATAGAAGCCCTGTAGTCGCATTAAGGGAGACTTAGCATCAAGAGAGGAAAAACTTCACTATTTTCTTATAGTCGTAACTCGTCCTTTAACTTGCGTGTAACCAGTGCTGGAATTTGTTTTGAGCGCGCGATTGTGTTTACTTCAACTCCTCAATAGATGAGATGTGATTGTTTTAACAGGGTTTTGTACCTTTTGTTTTAGCTTCTTGTAATTCGTATGAATGCAATGTACGTATACAATGGGATTTGGAGCAATGTTTGCGAAAATGTGTTTGAGTTGAATTTTTTTTTTTTGTTCAATACAAATGTGAGTTATTGAGTAATTTGTCAAGAAATGTTTACAAATGGCAGTTAAACAATTGAATGTATTTATATAAATCATACTGTTTGTAAAGAACGATGTTTAGATAAAGAAACTTTTTGATATAAAATGAATGAAATAAAACTGTAATTTAAAATTGAACTTATTTTTTGTGTAAAATCCTTATATTTTGTAATCTTCCAATTTATGCATTTATGGATATCTAAATGTGAATGAAAAATTATATAACTTAAAAATAACTAAACTTTATTTACCAACAGGTCCCAAAATACAATTAGATCCGATTTAAACACATTGCAGTGCTCCAACAAAGCAAAGTATTTGTCTTGTAAAAATGTCGTATGGGGGCAACAGAATGGCTAATAAAAAGATTGAAGTCATATACGTTTGACTGCCCTTCACTTATTTCCAAGCACACACGAACAGTTAACGCACAGAAACGAATTTATGTCCACTTCCCCACATCACCATATAAGCACTACATTCCCATATAATGCATGGCTCAAACAAATCAAATTCATTAAGCAATCATTTCATTGTTATTGTTGTGTCATTCGATTGTGTTTTTATTTGATTTTTCCTCGATGTTGCCTTTGAGTTGTCCCTTCTCTATATTGTTCTTGTGCTTTTTGATTACTTTCTGTATATAAACGTATTTACGCGCGTGTGGTACTGTCTATATTGTTCCCACAAGGATTACACCTTGTCCATTCAGCTGAAGCACATTTTTATATGTATTTGTGTACATAGAGACTAAGGTACAACTCTCTTATGGGCAGGCACAAGTGGTTCGCCTAACAATGATAGAGATTGCAAAAGATGAATCAAATTTATAAAATGGAAAAGTACACACTCTCATACTTGAAGATTTATTTTGTGAGACCCACCACCTTACCTTCTGCACTAATGTACATATGTTTGTCGCGCTGCACCCCTCCATGGCTGTCGCGTGTATGCGTTTCTTGTGATTTATTCCGTTATTTATTTGTTTTAGTTGATTGGGACGACAGCAAAAGGCGAAAGGCCGATGAACTGGCACATTCCGCCTCAAATGTTAACATTTTTTATAATGTTGCCTTTCTTTAGTATACATATGTATATGTACGTACATTGTGCTATTTGTGTGACTAGTGAAGCATATCAAATCAATTACGCCCCAGGAGCACATACAGAGGGCGAATCAAATCAAAAAGTTGTCAAGTACGCTATCAATTGGTTCTGAAGAAAATTTTCATTATTCTATGGTGCTCAAGTGTCTTTATACATACCTATGGTTCAAAAATTTCCGAGAAAAGTATAGATCTTTTTGTTATGGCCCGTAAGTCGTGGCCCACTCCAATAAAAAGACGCAGACATGTTGCGAAATTGGTTTGTATATTTTTCTATTCCAAATTATTGATACACTCGTAAATATGATTTGTGCTTTACATATAATGATAAAAAAATTACATTACATTATGTATAGCAAAATTGTATTTTTTTTTTAAATAAGCTCGTTTTCATAATTTATGTTATTTATGTGCTATAAGACGTATTATGTGTCGTTTGAATAGTGACACGATGGTCATTTATGCGTTGGAATGGTCCCACAGTGATATTACGTAGTAAATATCAAACGAGACCCTCAAGCATTATCTATGCTGATGCATATTGCTGAATATAGCATATACATGCCTTTCCTTCTATTCTTGTGCGATATTTTCGACTTGTCGGTTTCTTAGACAGTATGACTTTGAACGGCCACAGCGAGCTATAAGTCGCTATGACAAACACATAATGCAGAAGCATATATTGAAAATATTGACTATCGAGACATACTGACGAGTAACGAAAGGTTAGGTGCATAACATCACGTCAAAGACAGCATTCTGAAAGAAAAGAAAGTATTTGTTATAAAAACGTCAAAAATATTAATATTTGTTCGCACTAACTTATTGATATGTAAATAATTTGTATTTTTACTATTGATTTTATAGACTCGACATGCTTTGACTGTCCATAAAATTCTCATCGTATTCTTATCGTATTTAATTGAAACGCTCCCAAGTGGATACCCCTTCGGGCTGATGAAGTAGGCATCTTAAGAGAACTGTTCCTAAGGGACTTTTTTTTTCGATAGTTTTGACTTTTAAATACACTTAACAGTTTTCTTTGAATGTAATTTTAAAAGAAAATGTGTACCCTTTGATGAAATTTTACACGAATGATGCGAAGAACGAGTTGCAAGGAAACAATGAAACTCTACGAAATGATAAATTGATATAAACATCGAAATACTTGACGAAAATATCACATTTGCACCCGTTACAAACTATCCTATTACATTACTTACCCTGGTCGAAAAGACTATTTTCCTACATATATGTATGGATTCTATTCAGTTGGCACTTGCAAGTTATTCTCTACTCATATTCTACATTATCATTTGAGGTGAAAGGATTTCTTCGTCCTTCTGTCGTCTTTATTGTGACAGAGTAATCTGGTCATCTTAGGTCCCATAAGCATGCATCTGCACATATAAGCGAGCTTTTTACTCAAGTTTTTTTGTGACAACACAAACGTGGAATCTGAATTTATACTCGTACAACCGATATAGAAGTGGTGAAGCGACCACAAACCTGTAATGTGGTTTAGAACATATATGGTTTTAATGTATATAAGTAGCTAAGGAAAAGAAAACTACTCTTACACCTTTAACCATTTGTCTTGCTCCCTGTTCCTTAGATATTTAATATCTCAATGGTGTACATGAACCACATACTACAGAGCGACTTCGCGGCGCGGCGCTTCGTCATCAACTATTTTTCTTCCAATATTTTGCTTCAGATGGCTAGCCTTTACTATGTTTATGTGTCTTAATTTATATGTGAATGTTATGATGATTTCAATGGACGAGATAATTGAATAGATTGCATGCTGCAAAAAATAGCTCCCTTTCCACAATCCACCTAAACATTCAGAGAAAGCCCTTATGCTTTCTGCTTGTAAACTAGTCCCTATATGTATATGTGTAAGTGCTGGGGGTTGGAAACGAAAACGGATTTCGCCACATATCGAGGGCATTGCAAGTGAGTAAACATCCTCCGATAAATACCATGGCTGCAAAAGCGAGCAAAACAAGTCAGTGAATGTATTGCGAGTTTCGTTAACTGACGCTGAAATCCATCCCAATCCTTGTAATTCCTGTCGATTTTTTGTGTTGCATATTCACACATGAGAATGCGATAAATGGTCACCTGAAGTGTCCAATGGCTACATAAAAATTGGTTAATGTTTGCCAGCGAATTGGTAACTTAAGGTAGCTCGTCAAAAACAGGAGCATATGCTATTGCGTTATTCAATTACACGTTGTTCTAATTACATACAGAGCATCAGACGTGCCCGAATGCACTCAGTAATTTGTGCATTCTGTTGATGCAGCTTTGGCTTTTATGGTTTTTCTTCCCTCAAAAGTTTTAGAGGGGTCCTCAACATATTTCATGTACACAAATCTGCTGCAAAATGTTTACAAATTGTTTCAGATTTATTCAAAATGACCAAGAATAATATTTGCTATAAAATACATTTCTAAACGTCTCTCAATCAATCGACCCACTCTCATGTATTTCTTTAATGATTCTTTTCCGTTTATGATATATGAAATTGCTAATACGAAGCAACACAACGCGACATTGACTTCAATTGAAAAATCATCAAAAAATCTTACGTAATAGATTTTAAATTTTATATTAGACCATATAAAAACATTTTGATTTCGCATCCAAGTATGTTTTACTAAGCTAATTTCTGGTGTAAATACTGATTATGGGAGATGCATTTATTAGCGGAATCGTATCAACAATTAATTTGTATACAATCAATTACATTGTAACTTCGATGAACGTGTCGCTCAACTATGCACATGAGGCAGTAACAATCCGGAGAATTGAGGATTATTTGCGTTATTGTTTTGAATGCCTGATGGCCGGTGGGTGGCAAATGGCAGGACAATATAAGTGACGTCTTGGTGTGGGAACATAAACGTTGGATGCATGGATGACGAAGGGCGTGCGCCAGGCAAGGATTGAAGCACAGAAGCGCGGCGCATTTTGTCCATGACTGACGACAATATATACGAGTTTATGCTCTGTAATGGAACATAGAAGCATGTTGCAAAGTGTGTTTGTTTTGCCTCCGGAAATAGTGCAATAATGTCTCGCTGATATAGACAAAAATGATGAACAGATGCATTGTCCGTGGAACTGGCACAAGAATGATTGTTCTGTAATTACAGGGGGAAGGGGTCGTTAGTCGCCACTATCAAATGGATGAGAAACTAGAATGCGATGCAAGGATATATTTTTTCAATTTTCTGCATTATCGTTCAGCCTTTCGAAATTTCTCAACCACAAATCAATATTTGTTTTGATATTTTTGGGTTGTTTTGGTAGTTAATTCAAAAAGCAGATGCATTAATCTTAAATTTTTAGTAAGCTTTAAAAATAGTAATTAGCAGATGTTTGTGTTATAGTTATTTGAGCAGTTTAGCTCCTTTATAGTATACCTACTACCTAGCAATATGACATATAATTTTTTCGTTTTTACTCTAACATTTTAACTATTTGAAACTCGATTGTTGTTTTTCGTATATTAATTTTTTTACTGACGAAGGCACATGAAAAGTATGCCTAGGCAGCTTAGTGCAAAATTTCAATAGCAAATTTGCCGTATGACCGTTGTCTTACGTAAATTGCGATACCTGTTATTGAAGAATATTCTTCTAAAGAAACTCGCATTAATAGTAAAGAACAAATTCTCGAAATTCTAAATTTTAATTATTTCAATACAAATGGTCCCTTTTTTTGTACGGAAATGAATAAACAAGTTTAAAAATTCATTTACCTTGTATTTTGTATGAAATAAATAATTAAAAACTCCGCCAACACACTCTCGCTCAAAAACTAATCGACAAGACTGATTCGACTCACCACCGCTGGTGTCACTGACTTCAGTCTCTCTGCATTACCGTTACAATAGCATTTATACTGCACAGAAAAAATGAGTTTTCTCTCTGCAAAATTTATCAGATTCAATTCTGCTTGGAAATTATAATTTTTGATAATTATTTCTTAAGACAAATGTTAATTTTATTTAATAACATTGCAATTAACTCGAAAATAATCATCAGTCATCATTGAACTCACCAAACTGACCAAATTCCCCACGCGAATTTCCCCAATATGGCCGCAGTCATCGTGCCATTAGGAAGGTTGTTCTTGTACGCGTTTGACACACGGAGAATTGATCAGAATGTTGTGTGGAAAGGAATGGACGAAAACTCGTGAATAAAGTGCAAAGTGGTACGGAAAATTTTGTTTACCTCCGTCGTCGGTGCAATATTTATAATTAACGCATTTAAATGTGTACCAATTAAGTTTGACAATAAAGTAATAAAAGTGTTTTTTGTGTAATAAGTGTGGAACTCGAGTATTTGTGTAAACAGATTCGGTTAGTAGTGGCGTTATATATTCAGATAGAAAATTCTTGTACGTCAAAACGAAAAAGAAAACAAATCAATATGAATGCACAGAAAATGCTGATGATTTGTTTGAGGAAAAAAAGAGCTTACCGCCTATTTGTGTTTGATGCGTGTGGAAATTGCAGAGAAGCAGCAGAGATCGTCTGCATTTGACACACCGGAAAATGTCGATGACACTTGTACGCCCGCTTCACGCAGTGTTGTTGTGTTTATTCAAAAGTTTATATTTAACCATGCACATTGCACATGCTGGCATGCAATTTTGTTGGCCATTCTGCTGAGTGCATAGGAATTGCAATCGATTCTGCATCGGAATTGCCTAACATTATGCTAATGAGGAGGGACGCATCGACTGCCTTTGGCGGCGTACTTGATTGACGCTGTGCCCTCGCTAGCCATGTTAAAGTCGATATAATGCCAGTGCGACAGCACTCGGCGTATATGAATTGTGTATTGCACCCTCGCGCATTCACTTGTGATATTCCCTGTATAAATAAAAGTTCCATCATTGCCACCCCCTCTTGGCCACCACATCAAATCAATTTTCAGTTGTACATGACACAATGCCATCGCCGCGCCGCCTCAGCTCTGGCCTCTGACTCAGAGGGAGGAAAGCTACTCTGTGAGGATTCATATTAATAAATAAATTGCATTCAACGCTGATGCCATGCGAGAAATAGGAATGAACCACTGGGAAAACTCAAAGAAAATTATGTCTGCATACACACATGCAGAGACGACCGACCTAGCGGTTAGCCACGCTCCGCGTCCCTTTTGTGTGTGCGTGCCAAATGTTTGGATGTGTAGGCGTTCGATTTTTGTGTTTACGTTTTGAGCAGACTTCTCCAGCAATTGCGGCTGATTGTCTCGAGATTTACCACGAACCGCATATTCATTTTGCTGGCACATATGCGACAACGTTTTCTCTTTTACAGTGAACCTCGTTCTGTGCGGACTTTTGGTGTTTGCATACGTGAGAAGGACTCGTCGGTTGGTTATCAAAACATATAGTTTGGTTTTTGATCTAAATCAAGTAACGGTGGTGTGATGTGTCCAAAGTGATGGTGATCATAAAATATGTAAATTAAAATCTTCCCGATTCAAGACTAAGGCGCACGCGACGCGACGCCTGATCACGCCACACAGTCGCGCTGTTGTCTTTTCATACCGCGAAAGTTCACGTCTGTCACGAACACCAGGCCGCACATTTTATTGGAGGCATCCACACCGCGAAATGTTGTATTTGTTGGACTGGTTGTTAGTAATACCATATAGTTTTATGCAGAAAATCGTGCGCCTTCGTTTCCCACAATTGCAGCTACAAATGCACACCGCAACAGCAGCGCATAAACGAAAACACATAAATAACATTATGCACAGATGGTCGGAAAAGTCTTAAATTGCATGGCTGTGATGTGTTGTAAGCGCAAATTGGCACGCCCGGCCGACAGCTCACTGCGAAAACTTTATTCTTGTTCACGTTTCTATGCAACTTATGAGATGCTTGTGTGTCGAATCGCCGAAAATATGGCAAGGTCGCATACGAACGACGCGGCGCGGCTTCAACATCAAAATTACAAAGTTGCCAAGCGAAAGAATGGCGCGATGCTAGAGTTGGTCGAGTGGACTTGCGGCCTTCTGAACTGCAAAGTCATTGCAGTAATGATCGTCTATATGCGTCAGTGCAGAACTTAATTTCGGTTAACAACCATTTCTAAACTCTTGTTACGGTCCAGTGTCTGAACTGTAGCGGACAGTAGATGAAGAAAAATGAAATGAAATTGGTTAAGTAATTACATGAGACGGAAGTGAAAACGGACCACTAATCTTTAGTGGCTATTTAAAACTCTTGAGCCCTCTTAAGCACTTTAATTATTGGTTATGTCATTTGCGGGTGGCAGAGGTTAGGGAATTACGAGCTGAAGTGTGTTTTTGTAAATTTAGGCTGAAAACACTTTCTTTCATTGGTTGGAGACGACAACTGCAATCCCAAAACTTTGTCAATCAGATAATTGGAGTGGAGTTACCCTTACATCATTTTAGGGTGAATAACTCTCCCACCTTTGCTCCAAACATCTGTGGAATTTTCTATTTATTTTGAGGAAAAAAAAATTCAGAGTGGAATATTCCAACAACAAAAACTATGAGTCCTGCTTCCGCGAAACCAGAAGCCATCTTCATGCCTCTAGTGCACAATCACGCGCTTGTTTCCATTACTTCGCATACACAAAGTCTCAAACTGCCGACTCATAGCCGAGCCGCTCCATTTCAATGATAATTAATGATTATGCCTGAAGTTGGTTCGTTAAAAAAAAACTTACTTATTTACTAAGCTTTTGTAAGTAACCATAACTTTTAAATGAACCACCCAAACTAGATCACAATTGTCGCAATAATCTCCATCGCCATCGGTTTCTTTATTAGCTGGCATTGTGGCCGTCTGGCTAAGCCCTGCAGCTCCCTCCAGCATGAATAATTTCCGATAATCCACTATGAAAGACGCGCGAGCGCGCGCCGCGCTCCACACGTCTCGAAAATCGTGAGAGAAAGATTTGTTGTGTTATTTGCATATACACATATGCACATATACGAGCATCTATTTAGTATAATGTGCATTTAATGCACTTATTGTGCTATTGAACTGCATTGTTGTTTAGTGTGGCGCGAAGTGTGTGCAGACAATGATTGTGACACCGATGTTGGAGTTCGCGAGACAAAGGGAAAGGGCCCTGAGACTTTACATGCAACTAATAATCGTCTCCATACATGAAAGGCGCAGCAGTTTCATTTAAATATATGTACGCCAACCACTCGGGCAACAGCTTTTTATACATATTCGTACAAAAACGAGTATACGACACGTTATCTTGCATGGCGTCAAATATTCTCCACTGCCACTCGCCAGCGTCTTATACGAGATACCTAAAACTATTTGACTGCAGCGGATCGTATAGAGCCTGTGGACAAAAAAAATGGAAACGTAAGACGCACATTTAAGATCTTGCGCGTAAAAGGCCAATTCGAATAAATAAAAACTGTAAAAAAAATAATATAAAATCGCGCCCACATGTGTATTATTTTAATTTATCTGTCCACGGTTTATGTACACATAATTCTCTGGGTTTTATGGCTACACGGCGATGTGTGCGCCTCGCTTTTCCCGTCTTATTTTCATTATTCATCAGATGTGGTAGTTGGTCTTCGTCTGTGTGAAGGGTATAAAAGGGGGAAAACCAATAAATCTGCTGATCGAGATGCAGATGCTATGTGGGGTCGCCCAAGGCATGAAAATGCTGCCCAGCATAACGCGTGTGGAGCAACAAGAGTCTGGGCTACATGTGATAGAAGTTCTTAGCATAAGACGCGAAAGCATAACAAAATATTCATCATCGTTCTATTCGCATCATAATATCAGTTAATTTGTGTTGGTGCCCATACCCATCGGCCAATCGGACTTTCCTATGTGAATCTGTCTGCCGGCAATCAACAACATTGACTCCGGAATGAATATGTTGTTGATTGTTGCCATTAATGCCCATCCAAACAATTAAATGTAATCTATTTTCGGCCGTTTCTTCGTTACACGCAGCTTCTTTGCCTACATTTCAATAATCTTTTTGTTTGGACAAACAAGACTTCTAATTGATTAGATTTATCGATAAATGTTTATATGAATGTTGCATTAACGATCGTGTTTTTTCTCATCTCCATTTCAGGTGCATCGGGTCGTGACTCATGTGCATGCTACATAGACCAACTTATGTGACGACTAGTTGCTGTGCATGAATTTCTGCATTCTCATCTACTACAAACGAAACTGTTACAGTGCAGTGCATAAAGATATCTGAAAAGATTTCGTGTAAAAAGATGTTTAAACAGTGATTGATTATCGTTGGGGTTAAATATATTTTGTGCAGTGTGTGTGTGTGTGTTTGTGTAAGTGCATTTGTGCCGCCTGAAAGGCTTTTAAAGAAAAGTAATCCACGGTGTCAGTGTTGTGTGTATGTGAAACAAATAAAAGGCAAAAAAGAAAAAAACAAAGTCGAAAGTCAAACAACAAATCAAAATAATAACAAATTGTGGCGGAGGAGAATCACAACAAAACGACCAACAGTGGAATAAAGGATTAATTTAACATTTTGGGGTAAGTTTCATATGCAATACAAAACGTAAACATTATGGAATTGTTTTACTTAGTTGGCATTGTCTGACTCGTCCCTTCTCAGAATAAACACCTCAGCCATCCAGTGTGGGTGTGTTCGACTTTTGACATTGTTAGCTTGTTATATGTGTACGACTCGTATATTTATTTATATATTCGTTTATACGAATCCAGCTGTACTTTCCGTTGATTGCACCATTTTTCACTCCAGGCGTTTGATTTTTGGTATATCTCGTCGTCGAGGAGGATAAGCAGTCGCCCGTCCCTTTTTAAAAGCCATTTCAAGCCAAACAAATGATTAATCGGTCGAATTTTCGACTTAATAGCAGGCTCAGTGTGAATGTTGTGTCTGCTTTGTTCTGGCAACCATCATCTTAGTACCTTTTACTAATATCCGAATCGTATTTCCTAGCGCCTATGAAGATAGAGTCCTCTGTGGGCAAAGAGGATTGCAGGAATTTAAAGAAGGCTAGATTTGTTTTTTATGATCCCACTTTGGGGAATTCTTAATTATCACGTTTTGTCACATGATATGACAATGTGATTATTTTATTGCTGTTTTTAGTGCTTTAGTTCATTCGCCGGAATCTCTTAAGGAATTTGTCGCATAAGTAGACCCCCGGGAAATTTGAATGCATTAGTGTCTGTTTTGTCATTAATCAAGATTTTGACTGTACACATATTTACCTAGTTATTCAAGGCATTTGTTTTCATCAATCACGGATTTAAAAATGGTATTGTGGTTCAGGTGGATGTGGATTTTGTTGGACAATTTGTTGTAATTTGTATTTTTTCGGTGTAACTTGATTGTAATCCGTAATTGTTACTATTTGGTGGTTTAAGAATTATGTTAATTTTTAAGATACAAGTGATTATTTTAATACATAGTTTATCATTGTTTCCTCAGGGTCTGTTTCGTATATTCTTAAACACTTTGATCAATTTTTTTTTTAATTTGTCATGCAGTCATCAGTCTTTAAAGAGAACATACTTGGTCTTAAATTTACATCTTAAGTGTCACATGACAGCATTTAGAGCACATTACATTGTAATTAGTAACCTTGTTTGTCGTTATTGCCACCAAATTGCCAACACAATGCTTGCGTCTTACTGACGCCAATTGCTTGAGGAAGCTCATAAATTCTTAAATTGAACTCTTGTGTTTAAGCAACAAAGTAAATATATGTTGCCGTACGTCTTCTTGCGCAGCATGGCAGACGAACCATGCACTAAGTATCTAAATACACACGCCCAGCTGCTTCGTGCCTATACATACAATGTCTGCTTTGTTTGCCCCACCCACTCCAGTATTGCATTGCTTTGCAACATACAATATAGCCACCCCGACTAACGTTAAAGGGGGCTGAAGGGTGGCTAAAGTATATACTGAACGCACAGCCACACTGATGTATATACTGAGAGGCAACCAGCACCACCAGTGGCACCCTTGGGACACCCTTTCATACTTGAAAGTAACAATTTTACGGCCACATATACAATGTGTGCTTGCCCTTTAATTTACCGAACCCTACATTCGAATGCACATTGGCGAGATCTATTGCTGGCGTTTCGACTCATGTTTAAACATATAATATATGTATAAATATGTGCATCCAGGGCACACGTTATTTTGTATCTGCATTATAGATATAGCTGAAGCCACCCCAAACTCGGGCGCGTTGTCTGAATACTGTTCAGCTTCCGTTTCGTATCATTGGAGGAGCAGCAGCACCCCTTGGATAATAAACAATTCATGTTGGGGATTTTTTTGCATTGCTATAGAAAACTCCCGCAGAATTGTGTGTATCCACAGCACTTCTATCCTTGTTCCATCTATGCTTAGCTACTCTGCAACTGTCGAATATCATGGCACGTTTTTACATAAGTATAGAGTTTATCATGTCGTTTATCTTTAAACTTTCAGACATTGTTCAGTGTGATATGAAACGAAATCCCTCCTCTGTGTTCTTCTGCTCATTCATATAAGTCAGACTAAAATAAAAACGTCTGAAAAATGTTTCAAAAAAGAGCTTGAGCAATAATGGGTTGGTTTGGTTGGGCGGGATAATGATTCATCCTCTGGTATTACGCATCAAGCAGTGGAAAGCGTTGGAGAATCTTAAAAGCTTTATGTGTCACCCTCTTTTTTGGAACTCCTTTTTTTTCTTGGTGTCAAAAAGATTTCTATATACTTTTGTAAGATTTGTGCGCGCCATATTACAGAAGATGATGCACAATCTGCTGGCTGCACATTACCTTTAGCTGTTTATACTTCCATGATGCGGCACCGCTTTTGTGTCATCGTCATAGCCAGACAATGGCACTTTCCACTGAGAAGGTGCAGTGACATTTTCAATTTGTGAAACTATTACTAAACTATTACTTTCATTTTCCATGCACTTTTTGTTATCCCCTCAGCTAAGTACGTCTAATAAAAAATTAGTTGTACTTAATTGCTGCAAGTATATAGAAACGTGATAATGTGTCGGCAGTTTTCACACCATTTTCCCCCAAAGCTTTTGATGCAGCTGTAGGCGAAATGGCTAAAGCGGGTGCAGCCACAGCGAAACTGTCTGGCCTGGCAAAAATAACAGAAAATGAATCGCAGAAAGACGTGCACGGATGCAGTTATATTTGCCGTGCAGATCTTGATAATCAAGATACTAAAAGTTAATTAAGATATCGACAGACGATTGGGTGTAATTGATACGTGCCAATGAATGCAGACGAGTTATTTAATTAATTTTTATTTACGACGCAAAGTGGCAAGTGGCGGTTGTCACGAACGCTTTTTCCGTGACGCGACCGTGTAATTTGTTAGCAGCATTTAATGCTATTCAAACTGCCGCGCCGCCGTCGAACCAACAGTGCCCCGGCCAGGCTTAGCCCAACCACGCACAATACAACAGCATCGTGCATATAGGAATATATTGTTTTTGCACAGTGCCACATATGTTTTTGGTGTCATTTTGACTGACGGGAGGCGCGACGCGACGGCCTGCACAAATGCTCTTCAAAATGTACAATATTTTATGTTTTATTTTAGTTTCTATATAGTCAATTTGCATAAACATTTTATGGAGGGACCTCTGGAATGCAAGCGTGTCGAATAAATGGTTGAGGCGCCTGCTTGGTGTTCTGTGAGATCGTGTTACGGTTAGAGTGGCAACAGTCCGGCCAGTCCGGAATGTAGTGGATGAAGCCTTTTTGTAATGTGATTTGTCTCTTTCTTTTGGTTGACAACGTTTTTGGCTGACCCTTAATCTTAAATGAGTTGGGTTATAAGAACTATTTCCAGCAATATTTTATATGTGAGTGCGTGAGAATTTACAAACGCTTGGCAATAAGGATTAAATAAATAAATTGATGAGATTGCTATAAATTATTTAAAAAAGATTTAAAGATGTGTGGGAAAATCATTTTAATTTGGAGATTCGGAATCTGTTAAAAACATAGTTTCACGAGGATGTAGAGTTTATCCCCTTTAACACTTTTTAAAAGGTATCATTCGTTTTCTTTACCCATTACTCTATATTATAATTTCCAATTTTGATTCTGAAAATAACATATTATTTTCATTTTTATTTAATGAATAGTTTATTTTTAAGTTCATCTGAGTTATGACATAAAAGGGTTAACTTAAAAATAATTTTCTGAACGAAGAGAAATGAGAATAAAACAATAACAAGCAAATAATAATAGAAAAATTACTGAGAAACCCGGAATAGTCAAGAAACTGAAAGGTTAATTATGTCATCTAAAGATAACTAAAATTAATGTCTCGATTTTCATGGAAAACCTTTGAACATTTAAGAGCATTAATGAATTTTTAAATGTCAAACATATTCTGGTCGATTAGTTAGATCATGTCATGCCTTAAATAGTAATTAAGTTGGGTTTTTCTTGACCAATCTCACAAAGACGTTGTTCTTATCGTCGTTTTCGTTTGCTTTGACCATCTGTAAATATTCGAAACAGCCCGTCAGAATAGCGTAAAAGGTCATCACAATCACGGCACTTACATCAAAACTGAAATTAAAATCAGAAAATATGCTTTAAGAAAATAAAAAAGCAAGAGCAGATAAAGTGGATTAATAAATGAAATGAGATTGCTTGTTGAAATTCCTTAACATCCCACTCGTACTCTAAGTGCATTCGCGTCAATAGCACGCATTTCTTGGACTTGGACGCGGCGTCACAATGTGTGGGGACATTCTGGTCAAATTCAGGCTCATATAAAGTGAGTTTTCGGTCTCATTTACATATTCTTTCTTTGTTTCTTTGCCTTTTTTGTCAGTGTTTTACTTTAATTTAGTCAGATCGACAGATCGAGAATGTAATCTAATCTTTTCTTGGACACCTATATTTTTTATTTCTCAAAAAATTGAATCGTCAATCTAATACAAATAAATCATGAAGATTTAGATGTAATTTTAAACTATTTATCGGAAATGGCATCCTATCGTTAACTTAATGTTGTTGGTGATCAAACTTTTATATTAGGTCTTAGTTTGTCTAAATTCTGTATTTCAATTATCAAATAAGGTTTTTAAATATTGTTATTCTGTATATGTGAATGTTTAATGTGAACTGACATGTGTCAAACTATTTGATGTCCATTGAGCTGTATACGTATTCATAGATTATGCAAGACTGTCGTGTCCTTATAATCATAGAGATTCAAGAGATAAACTTGGCTATTTTGTAAAAAAAATTTGCGATTTTTACCCCAATAGAATATTTACCTTCCCATGCTTAGAATAGTTGTGAGCCCCTTTTTATGAGCATCTTTAGTGCAATTGATTGCATTCAGAGGACTCGACCATGTCACTTTTCATCGACTAAAAGCTCTCAGAACTTAAAGATACTGTTCAAATACAATCACTTTAAAACGGAGGTTTGACACAGAAAATTAAATAGACGCAGTGGGAATGGTGCA
>JANSTS010009340.1:40464-54777 GCA_026546915.1 Sylvicola fuscatus
CGGGGTATGGTTGCACTCGTAAATGATATTAATGTGCATGTTGCAAAAGTAGACCGAACGGGGGTGAGCGAGGGTTGGGGATAAGTCATATGTGGCTGTCCAGGATAAAAGTAATAAAATATGGCAAGCAGATAAAATAAAGCCACAAAATTAACCTACCCTGTATAACTTTTTGGCAGGTAGCATCTACATTTTTAACCGTGCAAATTAATTTTAAAGGTGTGTTGGTTAATATGTCTACTTCACGGGCTTGCTTCTCATTATTCTGCACGGTTTATTTTGTTTCACCTATCCATAATAGAAGAGTACAAACTGTCATAAATGGTTTTGCATGGTCGTGGATGACGTTGATTGTTATAGCGTACGCCGCGTCGCGACGCGACCTCAGCAACAGCGCAGTTTTTCGTTTATATATGTACCAACCACATCGAATTTTTTTTCCAAAAAAAAAAAAAAAAATAACAATATGCAGTAGAATTTTTTGTTTACGTTTTTAATGGTAATTATGAACAAATTGAGTGGCTTAGTTGCTGCGATTTGTTGTGAGAGTTATGCATGTGAATGTCGATAATGCCGAAAGTTTTTACACCCATGTCAAAAAACATTAATTTACTGTGAAAATATATGTAAAGCTGCTTTGTGTGCGGACCTTTTCATTCCATGTAAATCTCTAAAATTTGCCAAGACGGTGGTAAGAAACGGTTTTGTTGGGATCTAAATATTTATCGCCGCTTCTATTAACTATACATGTATGGATAGGTTCTGTTTTTTTTCTCTCCCCGTACTTATAAGTGTTATACTTTTATGTAAATCTTTGACGATCGCTATACTCGTGTTTATGGTATGCTAGTGTGCATGTTGCGGCAATGTTGGCGGCGTCCTATGCCTTAGTTCTGCTTTTATATTTTGTAGCATTTTGCCACAGCCGCATATTCTACTTCTCAACATAAATTCAAGAACATGGCGTATACACACGGAGAATGGAAAATATGTGAACACCATTTTGTTTATCCTGAACCCTACGTCTTATATATTATTCCCCAGCACAGACGCGACGACGAAGGTCGCACATATTTGCCAGTGATGTGCCGAATAAAGATGCAAAGGATGATTTAGAGAATAGATTTTGCGGGAGCGGGTTAAAAAGAATAATAATCGGATTATTTTGCAACAAAAAAGCATCCCTTTAAAACATCTCACCCCGTAAACTTCCCCCAAATCACCCCTAAAGAAACAACTCCATATCTGCAATGTATCGAGAATTTATCACTCCATCTTGTTGGCGTGCGATAATACTCTCAGTGGCAGGCGGCTCCACCATCATCTATACCCGATTGTATTTACGAGTGGAGCAAGTTTTGGGGGTTGTGTGCCATTATCGCGAACAATATTCCATTTTCACACGTACTTTCTTTATCCTGTGTGCAGACTTCTTCTTCTATCCATCGCACACAAACACATTACACATAGCTTTCGGTGAGATAAAAGCCTACACTCCAAAGAAAATACGGATATGGGCTGAAAACTTTTTCAATTTATCCTCAACTCATCTTGCCAATTACATTCTAATAGGCTCACTAATTTTTCATCGTAATTGCTTGTATCATTGTTCGAAAGTTCGATTTCTCATTTAAAATTTAAATATAGTAGGTAACCGCAGCGTTGAAGTCTGCAAGTCGCACGCGACAGCTTACGTCCCGCCAAAGTCATCAAATTTTAAAGTGTTGATTTCAATTTGAATTTTTAATTCATGGGCAGTTTTTTAGACGGCTTCTGCTGACTTTATGAAGTAAAATAAAAAAAAACGTAATTCCCATAAACTTATACCCGCTTTACGATAAAGTCGTTAAAAAAGTCATCCAAATTGCCAAATGAGTGAATTTTAGCTAGCCTCAATGCATAAGCTATGAAGTCATCAATTATAATCTGAAAATCCCATCTCGTTTGGTGGCAGCTACCCCCACTATGCTGAGGGCGAGAATATTATATCTACGGGATGCGGTTGCCTTTAAAAAGGTGTTCTTTGGCAGAATGGAAACACAACAATATGAAAGGGACACAGATTTTCACTTAGTGATTTCGGTGTGGAAGTGGGCGGGCATATTGTCGTCATGTTGTTGTTTGGGATTTTCCGAATCGCTTAATTTGTCCAGGTGAAAATTTCTCATTATCGTCACCAATGATTATTAATCTTCAGAAGGCGACTCTCAGCTTTTCTTATTTTTTTTGTACTGGTGTTTGATGAGAGTTTAAACAAATCCAAAATTTTAAATAAAATCCTTTAGGTTTTTTGTTTGTTCCTAAAAAGAGAGTTTTACAGCATACGCTCAAGCCACCCACGCATACCAGGATTCAATCCAAAAGATTGACGCCGTCCTGCGTCCGCAATTCTTTCGCTCGTTCAGTCGTGCAAAACAATTTCAATAATCTGCTCGAACAGTTACAAATTGCCTGACAAACAACACTGAATCCCAGTTTCAGATCTCGTGTCTGAATCCGTACACGGTGGGTGTATGCTGCAGAATACTCAGTAGAATACAAAATTCATTTACCACACTCCATCACTCACTGCGGGCATTCATTTCGTTTTTGGATAAGCTCAAGTCACCAGTCCTTTTGGGCATATGTATAATGCTTTTCCTCTGGTTGCTTCTCTCCAACGTATCTACACCAATACCTCGACAGTCTAACAAACGCTAACCCGCACATTCCCACAACGCCATATTGCCACGACCACAAACAGAAATCATCTGAATTCCGACGTTTTTGTTGCTTACACACTCAGTAAGAGAGAGTATGGACGCAGGAGCCAAAAAAAAAAGAAACAACAAAGAACCTGCCAAGTAAAACAATAATCCCAGCGTCAAATTATACCCAAAGCACCAATCCATCTGTCGTAGACAATTAATAAACCAAAACCCTTTAAGTATCACGCCAACATGAATTTGGAGAACTGAGAGAAGAGGGTGGCAAGTCACACTGAAAACTGACACGCACCATCCTTGCGGAGTGTATTACTAGGGGTGGTTTTTGTTGTTTTTTTGGTTTTGGTTTGCACAATTTGGATGAGATCCTTCCCCATGGACTGACTGATCAGCGTGAGTTGAGTGTGTTTGTTTAGGTGTGTGGGTGTTCAACTCTTATTATTTATCGCATATATTTTTAAGGGGATGTTAAGTAGCTTAATGTGACAGAACGTTACAAATTCATCGTTTTTTAAGACGCTTCTAATGGTGACCACCTTTATGGCACAAACTTTTATATTGTGCCATAAAAGTTTAGCATCGTATGAATGAGCTAAAGGAACCATAAAGTTGGTGTTTGTCGCCTCTTGATATTATTTTACGGCATTCTTAAAAAAACAAAATTCAGCCGATTTGTGGATGCTGTTTAAGGCGTTGCGCAATTTGGCACTTGGGATAACATTAATCAATTAAGGTTGCGGCTGCAATAAGATTTTATTTTACCCATTTAGTGAAAGATGATGTAATCAGTTAGCAGCGAGATTACACAAAACAGATACGTCAATCTGTTAATACTAATTCTCGCTTGAAAAATTGAATTTATTTCAACAATAAAACGCCTGTCAAACATAATGCAGCATTAAATCATTACAACACCGATGTATTTCCTCCCTCAACACACACAGACAAACATGAATTTCGATTATAAATATATGTTTTTTGTGTGAGCAGTCCCATGTGCACTTGGGGTATTAGAATTTTTGCGATCCTCCATAAATTGTATTCAAATTTATTCAGTGGCTAATTCGCCTACTTACATTTTAGTTGGAAAATAATAAATACACTTTAATTAATTTCAAACCATTGAAGCAGATTTGCAGCGGGCTTCAAAACAAAGCTCCACTAAATCCTGCGCTTCCAAATAATTCAAACAATCCGAACAAATTGCTATATTTAAAGCAGCTTAATACCAAATTCGTTATGTCATATTTGCACATGTCGCTCTTGGCAAAAAATGCGTTTGCATTTACCCTTATACCATACAACCAAAAAACTTTTACAGCACCTTTAATAAAAAAAAACCTTAAAAATTACTGTTATGTCTTTCCAAACAAATCAATGCTCATTCAACAACTGCCACATGACAACTCCTCCTCCTTATATGGCTTTTAAAATTTGTGTCAAATCGTGTAGTCTCTTCGAAATTTTAATAATTTCCTATAATTAGAAGAAACACACGCACTGCCTTCGTATAAAAATTTCCAACCCCCTTGTAAATACTGCATCAAGGTATCAAAATGCGGATAAGGTGTGTCCCTCTCAAGTGCTTTGCAGAGACGCGCTGCCGGTGTCGCATATGCCACATTAAGCTTGTGTGATAAAATTTAATTGCTTCGTCGATTTTCGTCGCATATTTTGACAGAGAAAAAGTAGGCGGTGTGGCTTAGAGGGTGGAGCAAGAGAAGGAGTGGGGTGGGGTGGTGTGGAGTGGCGTTCTGTTCAAATTGGCGACGACATTTTATTGCATAGTCGTTAAAATTTGCGTCAAATAAAATTTTAATTTACCGTTACGCGGCTGCTGACTAAAGTGCTTCGGATGTTACTGTGACGATGGTAATGGAAGGGAGGGGGGACGAGGGGGGGTAAGTTTAAATATAGCCTTTTTAGAAGGTATCATCCTGACAGATGGTTTTTTGCTCGTATATCGTTCTTTAATTTTGTCCCATAATTTTTTTTTTTGCAAAAACACATGAAGATGAAGAAGTTTAAATTCACTTTCAATTTAAGTTGCAATTTATTGAATGATTAAATTAAAATAAAAGGCTTTGCCAACTGATGTGGATGTATAAAATTGACGTTGGTCTGAAATGCGGTTTAATTAAACAAATAAAAATGTTTACACAAAGTTAACAAACCGAAAGCGTATGCAAAACTTGCCGAGTCCTAGTAGGTGTGTGAGTTGAACAAACTTTTGGAATTGTGTGCCTACATCATTAAAATTGGTCACAGTAAGGTACATATAAATATGTGCGAGTAAACACTAAACACATATTCATCCCTTGGGCGCCTTTTTGACATCAAACCCGCACCCCGACAATTAAGAGTATACGTGAACAAAGAACATTGCATCAGTTATGTTTTGTTAAAAGGACGTTACACACACACACACACGCACACACACACACACACTAACGTGAGCATATTACTTTATGTGCGTGTACAGTGTACCGAATTAACAATCCCCAAAAAGTGGGTTGAGGAAAACGACCGCAGCAAACAGCCGACAAACAAAAAATCCAGTTAAACAAAGCATTTTATGATGGAGACACAGATGTTTTCGGTACACCTCCAAATCCTTGATTAATCCTTTGTTAATCCGCGGCAAGATTTACCCCCCATTGAGTTGCGCGGCCCTTTCCTTGGCATGTTTTTAAGTTGGCACTGAAATTGACTATGTTGTCTCTGTGTGAATGTTAATGGAAATAGGGTATTTAATGAGCGAACTAACAATTAAATTATTTTTATTAATAAAATTTGCTGGTTTTATCAAAAAGAAAAATGTCGCAAACGATTTCTCGTCTTGGCACCATTTGAGCTGATGTATTTTTAAAAAAATCCAAATACATACGACAATAAAGGATGTTTAATATAACGATTATGTATTATGGTTTGGTGTCATGGATTTGTTGGTTTTAAACGGATATTTCTCAAAACTCACGTTCTCATTGATACGCCGAAACTTAGTTAGAAATTAGAATTATTGTTAGTCCTTATTTCATGAATAGCCTCATTATGAGTATACCGAGTATTTTGTATGTTTAAGCGCAAATTGTATCAGGAAAGTTTTATTAGTGGTAATAATACTTTCTTGTTGTCCTACCCAATCGGAGAAGTGGCGTTGAATTGCCAATTTTTGCCCAATTCGAAAGAACATATTATACAACAAGCATTTACACGCACTTTAATCGAATTCATAACATTTATCCCAATGGAACATAAAAAGCCCTCCACATTTTCAAAGTTAGCTTGGTTGTTGGTTACACGCACTTGTATTTCCCATTGAAATTGTTTGTTAGCAAAAATGTTGCGGTTGTTGTAGCAGCCCTTTATTGTTTACATGTTATGAGCTTTTGTGGGTGTGGATGAACTTTATTTGTTTTTTTGCACAAGCCGAAAAACGCATTTGGATGGATACTTTCAAAATTGTTTTTTGGTGTTGTTGTTGGAAATGCAAAATCAATAAAACGCGGTAGAGCCTCATGCGCGTCTGCTGGTTAACGCTTAACATATGCACTCAAAAGCACATACGCGAGATTTGTTTATAGGCCACTCTTGTTAAAGCTATTATATCTGCATTGTCTGAAATATTAAGCTGCGGTAAAAACAGCCACGTAGTTGAGGGGGTGCGCATATATGCGACAGTTTCAAACAAAAAAATGTTCAAAACATATGGTTGCAGAAATGTTACTCAAAAATAGCTCTCATCCCCACCATCCCCACGTGAAAGTGAAATTCGCAATGAAAATACTGTGCAGCATATTTCGGCAGGCAGATGCATGTCGAGCTGCACACAAAACTGTTAGTAACTGCACATCAGTGTATTCATTTATGCTTTTGCATCACCGTCATTCTGCTACAGAGGGCAAAAAAGCTGGGTTTGTGTATAGATGCATCGCAATACAGCTAACTTCCTGCGTTAAATTCAATTCCGCCAACCTTACCATATTCACGGTAATTTAGTGGCGCGTATGTGCAAGAGGATGTGTAATATTTGGTATAGTGAAAACTGTGTGGATGCACATCGAGCGTTATGTATGTAGGTCTTTTTGTTTGTTTTCAATTAATTTTTTGCTTGTAGCATAGCACACATCCACACACATGGATCAGCCACCACCGCGCTTTGAAGGTAAAGTGAAGCGGGTGGATTTGATTGATAGTTTGAGCCGTAACCAGATAGCATCCTTTTTTTGTGTGTCCCTCAAAGCATACGGCTCGTGTGTGTAGGATTGTGATAAGACATCATCACTAACAAACATTGTGGTCTTGATTGCTTTGGCCACAAAACGCATTGCAACAAAGCTTTGTTTATTAATGATGTAGCTGTAGGTGAATAAATGAAGGGATGAATAGGGATGGTTATATTATTAGCCCATCCATCATTTATGGCGTTTATATTAAAACAAACTTAATTGTATGCGTTTCACTGGGATGATTCCAATTTTTTCATGTCCTATTCGTCGGCAAGATGGTGCGTATAGATACACCGTAGCATCCGGTCGTCATGCGGCGTTTATTTCCCTTTATTGATGTAGAGTTTTTCATCTTGCATGACTTTTTGCTTATTCAATGTGGATTACTTTAATCCCTTTTAGGTGATTCATTTTCTTTCTGTGGGTGGCTACTGAATCCCCATTTCAAATTACGGAGCCGCCACAATCCACCGCAGAGTCTAGCGCAATCCGCTTTGCCTCATGTAGCTCAATCATTTTTTAACGCCTTCAAAATGGACAGTGTCGCTATTTGGGGATGGTTGGTTTCTATATACAGAGGGATTTGAGAATTGCGTTTGTTTGTATTGGTTAAGCTAAGGCCGCAAAAGGTGTTTAAAAGCGGCCAGATGGAAAAGAAGTAAACCCAAGCAACCAAAAACAAAAAGAAACGCTGAGGGACCTCGAAAAAGATGTAACGAAAATTAATGAGTGGCTTTGGTTAAAGTGCAAACCATGATTTAGGCATATGGGTGAAGGCAATGGATATATGACTGGGTCATTTGGATGTTGTTGTGGAATAGGTGGCTGTATGGAGGACATCATTTACCTATACTCCTATTTGACCCACCACAACCCACACCCCTCGTTTGTAGCGCCTCGTCTTTATAGGTGATAGAATCAAATGCAAGATAAATTATGGTCTGCCAACGGGAAGCCATTTCTCAAGTCGTGTTTAATAGAATAGTGACTGAGTCTTACTGAAAAATTACGCTATAACCGAGTTATTTATACATCGTTGTATGTTATTTGTCACGGAGGACTTATTCTTTCAATCTGGTGAAGCTATTCAATCTATTATGTAACAACAATTACAAAAATTAAGCACACATGTAAAATTCGTTAATTCAGCCGCAATATTTTGGGTAATGTGATTTTATACATACTCGTAATCATTTACTACATTTAGTTCTAATATATTAGATACCGTAAATGTAAAGCCTTTCCGTGGTGCAAAGCTAAGTGTCGCAAAACGCCCAAATGATGTAAATTTGTCATTGTTTTGTCATGCAAATATACTCAATTTTGTTAACATCATTCGTGTGTTCCTGTTCTTTGACCTATTTACACCTGCGCCTTTTCGTTGTAATATCAGTTGCAAGCGAAATGAGTTAATTTACTCTTCAGTTACTTTGTTATCTGAATTGTCTTGCCTATACATCAAATTTGTTGTACAGACCAACAAAAGCATGTATGTTACAATAGCTTCTAGCATGTCTTACTTTATTATGTGTGAACTACGTGCTCATCCAGATATGTTTATTTTGGTGTGTTGCAGTTATGATTCTCAATGGGTATATTCACAACGCGAACCTATAAATATGCTTCACTCACACTTACTATATTTAATATGATGCTGTGCTTTGTTGTGGCATTTATGTTGGCATTTTTTCATCGTCCTTTTTTTGCTAGTTTCGTGTTACTACAATATCATTTAGCCATCTGGGTTGCCACTTTCTCAATATCCTTATTAATTTATAAAGAGAATCAGCTAGTTTTTGGCTTGGGCATCGTCATTTATTCCAAAGATTCCATTGATCTTCAGTTTGCACACGGAATGCCCTAATGAATTGCCGCAAAGTACATATATGCTGTTGGCAACATAGCAAACGTACAGCTGTGCAACATCGGAGCTCAGCACTCACCAATCAACCCATGTAGCCACCTAAGCCACCATTTAATATGCAGATATATAGCCATTTCACTCGTTTGTCATTCAAATTATATAAACCCCTTTTGCATAGAAATATATGTGCATGTTTTAAAACTGATTGATCTCAAGAGAGATGCACAGCTTTAGTAATTGGTCATATGGGAACAGTTCACCACCATTACGAAAAAAAATCGTATTCACCAGTCAAAATGTAGGAGGCAACAGGAAAACAGTAAAAAATGGTAAAATCTCACACAATGCGGCAATTACTTTAGTTTGGTTTGTGTTTGTTTGTAATGCCATTTTTTTTAAATTCCTCTCATTTATTTAAATCTGTGTAATAGCTGGCTTGTGACTGGCCGCATTAAATACCTTCCATGTAATCTCGCTGTGTTGTGGTATTGTGGACGGCTTCAAGTAACACCATCCTTCCCCAACATTCCCCAACGCGTGCACGAGTATATTCAAATTAAATGTAAAAAACTATACGTTCAAAGTGTTCATAATGGGTTTTAAGGGAAAAAAAGCTCACACGAAAAAAGATACACAAAAAATACAATTTCGGGCGCACAGAGTGTAGATAATTTATTGAGTCGGTTGGGCATCCCTCTAGTGGCGTAAATACTGTGTTAAAATGGGCGCAACCATCTTGCACTTTAAATTGTGCGCTTTTACAAACATCCCTTTGGTTTTCTGTGTGTCTGTGGGTGTTTCTAGCGTGTGTAAGTTTCGCTATGCGGCGGTTATTTAGAAAATATGTACAATGCCAAGGAAGATATGATTTGTGGATTGCAATATATTCGAAAGCACGTGCTTTTGACTTTATGGGATTAAAAAAAATAAACAGGAAAAAAAACTGAAATTCCTGGCATCTGGCTTTCAACTAAAAAAGATTTTGACCACTTTCCTTGATGTAATTACGTTGTTGTGGCTCCATGAATTTTGAGCTTTGGCAGCTTTTATGTGGTGGCATTGTTGTTTTGTGTTCTACATTTTATTGCATTGTTTAATTAGTATTTATATTGCTTCTTTGGGATTATTACAACTCTTTTTGCGGGAACATATTTTTTAGAGTGGTTTTCTGTGTATTTTTGTATAAAAAACATATTTTTGGTAGAATTTGAACTTTTACTAGTAGAATTCTATTAGATTACATTTTACACATATATTTTCAGTAAAAATAAGCTAATTGGATGCCCAACATCTTAAAGTGTAGTAAATGAACGAATTTGATACTCCTGCATCCATTAAATTGTTAAGAGATTTAACCCTTTAACACGACCGTTTCAGTAGATGAACGCTATTATCGCCGAAAACGAAACACCAATAAATTGTCGAGCCCTCTTACATTTTACTGCCCTTAAAACTTTTAACAAATCGAGTGAAGAAAATTTAATACGCACGAGTGGCAGATCAAGTCGCATTGCTGAACATCCAATTGCTTAAATTACTAAAATTTGACGCGGTATTCAGTTACAGTTTTTCCTTATTTTCACCATAAGTACATACCCATATTTTCTAAAGTAATTCCATTATTTTTCTCAATGCCGGGATACCTTCTTATGGGGTGTGTCAGCACATCGCGCTGCTTCGCGCCAACCGTGTCATATTCCTATACCAATTCTCACTCATCTCTAATCTCTCAATTTGCCAATAATTGAACTTAAAACATCTTTTTCGGTATCAATTTGTGTCTTTGTCAGTTTTTATGGGGAATGACAAATAAACGGAACATGAGAACCGTGTACATCACAGCGTCATTTTATGCTACAGTCTACAACCCCCGGAGTCAATGGCATACACCCTTTGCAATTGTATTTCATTGTAACATCTAAGATCATCCCCTCGTCCTATTGTTTTGTATGCACGTTCTTGAATTAAAATTGTTCGTGTCATTTTTTCTACAATACCTTTACTGTTATTTAGTTGCCGAAATTATCTTTATTTTAGCAATAAGCAACAATATACAGTGAAATTAAAATTGTCGTCATTGTGATCTCGATGATGTCATAATTCTTAAAGATGATATTTCAGACGTGCCTGCTAGGGCAAAACGATTCCCTCTTCTATGTCGATAAAGATATGCCCAGCCACGTAGACGTTGAGTTGTGTGGGCCTCGACGTTGTCGTGCACATAAACAATGAGCAAATATAATGTTTTGCATGTTGAAATACGCGTGGTTGTCACAAAATATGTAGACAATTTACATTGAATCCTTTGATAAACAGACACCATGATTAATTAATTAATTTATGGCACGACAGCAAATATTATAGACGTCGTGTGCGGTTTTATTTGTTTCAAAGAAGAGACAGCTTCTTTTAATTGTGTTATTGTTAAATTGACTGCTGTCGAATTTCGACAATGGTGGCACGTCGTCTTATTTCGATCGTTGAATAGAATTATCAAATCATTGTCAGTAATGGTCACATAATTGGCGCAGAATTGATGAATGGTGTTGGTAGAGTGAGGACGACATCTTCGATTGCCAATTGTATTTGAATAATGATTAATTGATGAAATTCGAGTACGTTGGGTTGAGGTTTTTTTATGCATTTTTTAAGCTGTACATTTAAAAATGACTATTTCAAATGGTGGATGGCATTTGACTTTCAGCAGCATTTGTATAAAAATCGGTTTCTCTTCAAAACGAATCTATATTGCCTAAACAGAACAAAATGGCATCTTGAGAGCTTCTCACTAGCCTGCTCCATTTTCCCAACAAACACTGCATAATTGTTCAGGTCCTGATGGTTGCACTATATGCATTACAACTATAGTCACAATATTTCCATATGCATAATGTTTGGCAGGATATGTAAAACCGCTGGTCCGATGATGGATGTTGCTTAATCTGCAGTTTGTACTGCAACCCCTTTCCAGTGATGAGCTGATGCACATTTGCATAATATTTCAATATTTATAATTCCATTATGTTTGTTTGTGCACACGCATATGCGTTTATGTAATTTATTTTGTTTGGTATTGTTACATAATGCTCGCTATTCAACATTCCGTCAAACCAGTCTTAACACAACATGCATTTTTATCTTGTAATTCAAATGTAAGTGTAGTTAGTGTTTAAAATGTATTGCCTAACAATTTAAGCCAATAAAATATATTATTTAGCTGATTTGGAAATTTCAATCTCCTCAAACCTCTGAATTTGTTTGCCTAATAACAGTGAAAGCTTGCCAAAATGGCTCATGCCGACACGTGTAAAATTTTGCAAATACATTTGTTGATCAATGCATGTGTAGGTGTATATCCAAATAATATGTAATTTTGTTGAAAATGCGTGCGTGTTCTTCATATAGCAGTTGAATTCGTTCGAAACAAAATGAGCACAATTTAAATGTAAACGATGTAAACATTTACAGTTACTTCCATCAATTAGATTAACTTATTCATTACTAGCTGTGTATTTTGGAAATATAACAAAAGCCAATCGACTTTAGCATAGAATATTAACATCTATTTGCATCAGCAAGTCGTCGTTTCCCTGTACCATGTAAACCCCATTTAAATTCATATTCATATTATATATAAATACAAGTATTAGGAAGCGGCGGATGTTGTTACCATACACCAGCAAACGCTCATGCAAATAATTTAAGCAAATTAACTATGATTGGATTTATTTGTATATTACAGAGTTTTCCGTTGGTGAAAGGGTGCATTCAGCAGTCTGTAGGCAGCCAACGAACGGTACCACAGCGCATCTCATCTTGGGTTACTCATACGGACAGGTAAGTGTTACTAATATGGTAGAGACACATGAAATAGGATCAAGACGACAACGAATGGCTTTTACAAAAAAGTTTACGTTTATTATAATAACCTTTTCTGACGATCGGTGATTTAATATCAAACCAAATTAGTTACATATATGTATGCTTACCTAACATATTAAATGCAAATGCTATTGAACAAATTTCCTGAATGGCTAAGGACATTTATGTTATGAGTCAGCATTATTGTGAAAGCTGCACATGCGACAAATAAGTTTCAGCCGCATTTGGACGATACACACCCGGAAGCTCGACCACAACAGTGTTGACCAAGTTGGGTGATGCAACACTTTAATATTTCTTTGATACAACAACATGTGTGAGGATTTGTTGCGGATGCACGAAGAATGTGATTTGTGGCCGTTTGCTCATGTGCTTAAGGGTCGGACACCCCGCTGATTTCAGCGGATGCCGCTGGCACTAATATTTTAACAAAGAACGACTGCAAAAAAGCACGGAAGAATACGTCAACTGTGTACTAATCGGCGGTGACATTTCGAATAATTGCAGACGATGCAATACGACGTTTTTTGTATGGGTATCGCTTTGTTGTTGTAAGTTACCGAAACCCATGTCATAAAGCATAACGTCAGCGAGCTTTGGATAAGCATAGCAAATGCACAAATGTGTTTTTTTATTGCAACTGAGCAACTAAGGGTAGAAATACGTGCGCACTTAATTAATGGCAATATTTACATTTTCAAAGCATTTGTTTATACAATTTACTGCCTTCATATTTACTTTTCGCATATTATTTACAAGTTTACATTTTCATATGAGTCTATTTCGCGATTTAAAGCCACTTTGCATACATTATGCGATTTATTATTGTATACAACATATATTAACTGTTAACTGCAAATGTATTTATTGGTGGAAACAATAAATAGCTGGCTGGATTCATTTTAAACCCTCATACATTAAAACCACCCACTCAAAAAAGCCAAAGTGGGGCCACCAGAACCATCCCTATCACTCCACAACACCAACTCCGCCACACTTTTCAACATAAAATATACAAAATACTTGAAACAACACATGTGGTGAAACATGTGTTCGAAATCTCCGATATTTGCATAAAGGTGGTATGGAAAAAGCGAAGTGGCAAATCGGAAATAAGCGATGTGCTAAATTATGTTGAGTGGTCAGTTTTATGTACGTGTATAATGTGTGTATACACATTCAATGTACATCGTACATGCATGCTTTAAATCCCGCGACTTTATATACATTGGTTTGTGATTTTTCCCTTATACCCTTACACAACAAGCGCACATACTCATTATCCGTGAGTTAGTACATGAAATAGGTATACAAAGGCTTTGAAGCTTTTCAGTTACGTCTTGGTTGTGTAAATGGCGTGAATTTACTATTTCTGTAGTTTAAAACAGAGCAACTCTGCGTGTGAGTGTGTAGCGAAATGCTGGCAAGAGAATGGACAATCACGAAAATAAATCTTTCGCAAAACGGAGAACAATAAGATTTATTCCAGTTATTTTTTCCTTCAACTGTTGTTTAAATGCGAACGCGTGAGCTCAAGACGCTACACGCTGCCACACCTCCTCTGTACTTGGTCTCAAGCACCTTGCCGCAAGTGTAAATAAACACCGTCACTGGCAACAAGCGTTACATGCGA
>JANSTS010009351.1:31435-47508 GCA_026546915.1 Sylvicola fuscatus
CTAACATGACCTTTTCTGCAGCAAAATGTCATGCAGAATTTAATATAACATAAAGTTTAAGTTTTGTAAAAAGCGCGTCAATAAACTTCGTACATAAACAAGTAAATGGCTAATTCTAATAATTGTCCTAAAAGAAAATTCATGAGCACTTTACAGCTCTATAAACCAAATAAGAAGCGTCCAGACGCTTTAAGCAAATAAATTATTTAGGTAAGTTATTTTTCGTCAATTTAATCAAGAGTTTTCTTAAGTTGATGCATTTTAATATTGCAATTTTGTTCAGTTGCTCGTAAAGTTAAATATTGTTGTTTATAATATTTGAAATTTTACATTCTTTAAGCTTTCTAAGTGAGTTACCTTATTTATTAACGCAAAGAATATTTCTCTACGGTTGTGATTTTAATTAAATCATGTTGGGAGCAAAGCTTGAAAGTTATTTTTATAAAATTCAAGTCATTATAAGTCACTGCGACGACAGAAGATATTTATAACTTAATTTACAGCGACGATGTCGATAATGTTTAAATTAAATGAAATTTATTGGCGTGCCATAAAATGAACGACTCTTGTAATTGTATTCGTTTTTATATCCTTTTTGATGGCAATAAACAGGATCTAGTGAAGATGCGAAGATTTATCGATTGAATTCTTGAAACAAAAAATTGACTGCTGAATTGCATTTTTATGTTTATCTTTTTTACTGTCTAAATATTTTAATGTTACGGAAATCCGAATGAAATTATTATTTTATTGGCTTAGTGTGTGGGATTTTTTACTGGAATGGTAGTATTTTTAAATTGCTTTCGTGTAATTCGTTATAGAATTTGTTTTTTATTAAACTATATTAAAGCTTTCATGTCAATTTGGTTTGTTTTAATTCTCATACTTAATCCATTTAGTATTCCACAAATTGTTGGCACATGAATTAAAACAGCATTGATATTCATTTTCCTAAAATTAAGGCTTCCAGAAGTAACAAAACAAACACAAAACATGATTGTCTTAACCTCAATAATTTAAAATAAGCTCTTTCAGCTTTGCGAAAATACTTAAACAAAACAATTAACTCATCATACATTTACTCAAGAAATTTTAAAACAATGCGATTGGAATAAATTATTGACGAAAACAAACAACATTGAATCCTTGCGAAGGATCATACCAAAGTACAAAACAAGTCGATACTTCTTCACAACCGCACGCATTCCTTGAGATGTCATAAAATTCATTCAACCTCGTGATGAAGCTCTTGCCTATGTTTTACATCGTTATTCGTGCCGCATATTTTTATAGTCTTACCATCGCAAGATTTGATTAGAAAATTTGCGAAATCGTCTCATAATTCAGTAATTTGGGACCACGCAATTAAATTGATTACACTTGGTTGCGTTTTAATGTCTAAAAGCGCCGGAACCATTTCCCTCAGATTGTGCGTGGGTCGGCTCGGCCGGCAAAGTTTATGCTGGGCGCAACCAGTCCCTGTGCGTCATCTATTCAAAATTCATATATGAAATATGTACGAACACAAAATTAACCCCAAAATAGGTCATCCATCATCTAAGTCAAGCCGAGAATGGAAAAAAAAATGTGCAAAAATAAAGAAAACAATGAAATGAAATTGTATCCCGGAATACCGAAAATAAAATACCGCACGAATTTTCATTGGATGTGTTACAACTGAGGGCCAAAACCCTGCACACCAAATAGACATGAAATTGATGTAATCTATCATTAAATTTATATAGAAGGCTGGCACGTTGCGACGCTGACGTTGACGGGATAGATTTCAGTCAACATGAGGCGCAAACCGACATATGAGTGAAATTGTTTTGCGTAGAAGCACATTGGATTCGCTTCCCTCATATGCCGCCACCAACGCCAGCATAACATATTTTGAGCCGAACTAAATGGGTTGGCTGTTGACAAATGACTACAATAATGGTAGTTGCTGGTTTATAGCTGCCACCGTTGTAATACTCGTCGCCTCCACAGTTGGACACACAATAACTAATTGATTTACAGCAACATATGTGGCCGACTCCTGTCAGCGGCGGTAAATTATATCACACATCATTACAGAGGGAGTTTTTAAATTTTATTTCGTGCCATTGTTGTTCCTATTTTTTTGTTCAAGTTTATTGTTTGGCTGTTTGGTGTAATTTATCATGTAAAGGATCAGTTGATCGTTCAAATTGCTTTCCCAAAATTGGCTAATAAAATGACAAGCAGACGTTTACAGTTTTAAATCTCAGTGATTAATGATAGCTAATTTCTAATAATCATTAAGTACAAGGTCCTTAGAACCGCCAAAGCTGAAGTAGTCGTTGTACAATTAAGTAATTTATCAAATATACTGCAGCAATGTTCGGTTTCAATGTTCTTCAGAAAATTGATGAATGATAATAGGAAATTTTCAGCAAAAGACAATTCAAATTTATTGAGAAGCAACATATTTTGAATGGATTTAATTTAAATGTCGTGTGTCTAAATGTATCAAAATATTAATAAAAAAAAAACATATTGTCAATCGATTCAACTCCATTGATACTTCAAATTTAAATCTTATGCTTATTCAACAGAAACACTCTCGAGTGGCGATGAAAATATTGTATTTTGCGAAAAGAGCTTTTATCGCCGTATGAATTCATAATATTTTGCTTGAATTGTTCCATTTCAAATTCGTCCATTCATCCACAGCTTCCAGAAAACCCAAACGCAAAAGTGTGAAACTGTACGAGAGAAAGATACATCTTACAATCGTCTGCTGCTGTGGGCGCCAGTTGTGACACTTTACATATAAGCTTGTCTCCAATGTCGACATTTTCCCACATACAGCGGTCCAATACATACCCAGGTCGCAGACAAATTTGCATGCGTGAAACCAATGCATGTCCCTTGTTTTGCATTCACTCCTTGCGAGTGAAAATTAGAAGCGAAATTGAAAAGTCGTCATTTGAGCTTTACTCTAACATCTTGTTTAATTAAAGTGGTAATTGTAATCGTCCTCTAGCTTTAATTCGGCACCATCATCCAAAAGTACATATTTCCATAACAGTGCTGCCAATGGCTTAGTCACATGTAAGTAAGTGTAGAGTTTATTCAAATGTCTGCGTTGCGTCTTGTTCTTTAGACAATTGAGTGCTATTCTCGAGCCATTGTTTGAGATTAGAGAAGCAATGTGCTTACACAGACATTGTAGCAGCCTGTTTACATATGTAACGACCACATATTAAATGTACATACAATGCGGTTGAAAGGAGTTAATTAATGTTTAATCACTCAGAGGCTTTCAATTGAAATGTTTCGGAAATACTTTGCATTGGGGACACAAATATATTGGAGGAAGTGAATTGAGAAATTTTGTGATCAATTAGTATTTGGTATGTTAATTCAGTCGGAAATCATTGCTACCGGAATGTGAATTTATGGGAGAAGATGTCATCTGCATTGATTTGCTTTCGAATGCAATGAATTATGCTGTAAATACATTTTTTATAAACGACAGAATGTCATTACGAGTTTTACACAAAAATAAATGTGATTTAGTTTACATCAAATTTATTCTTTTATTTTCATAACTATTTGAATTAAATATCGTTAGACGAATTCACTGAACAATGTTATTGAACAAAATGAATATTTTATACAACAATTTGTTTAATTATCATGTTTAAAAAAAACTTTTTATACGATTCATGTAAAAACCATCTTTAGAAGTTAAGTAATATATTGGGTACTTGAATTAATAATGAGGGTTGATTTTAGGGTTTTTTTAGAGTCCATCGCTGGCCACTACTTTTTTCCATCATTCTAGAAAATTTCGGATACCAGCTCGAAAGAATGACTCCTCTTTTGAGGCGATCCAATAATCTACCCATTTTTGCATTGCTCATATGAAGTGAGCTTCTGCTGGGACAGGCCATGTATAATCGATCAGAACAAGTAATAGTCGGAAGGAGCCATGTCTGGAGAATACAGTGGGTGGGGTAGGACTTCCCATTTCAGTGTTCATAAGTAGGTTTTAACCGGTTTTGGTAACATGTTACCGAGCTTCACTTTGTCGTGCATTTTATCGCTTCATGCCATGAATATTCGGCTTTGCTAAGGATTTCGATGGCTGTCCGGGCAGAACCCAGACTTTTTCCGATTGGGGTTAAGATTATGTATACAATTTTCAACACCAGTCACAATGCGATGCAAAAAGCCATCCTTGTTCGGCGTTCGAGGAGCTGATTTCAAGCGAAAAATCGTTCCCCGCAAAAACAACTTATCTGGTCGAAACTCGACAAGTTCAAGGCAATATTTTGCACAGTTGTTGACGTTTCTTCGAAATGACACCAGCTGTCCAAGACGATCATTAATTATTAACGGGAAAATATTAAAAATCGCTATATTGGTTCGAATACCAGTGGCGGTCCCTTGAGTAAAACGCTTATTTTTAATCGAGTACATCCAATTAAATCAAGAAGACTGCAATTTAAGAACGGTACAACAACATTGAATCTAATTGAAGGAATTTTATAAATTATTTGTCATGATGAAAAAAAAAACAGAAAACCGAAGGATGAACATTTAATTATGCATTTACCATATGTGAATAAAAAAAACAATTTTCGTAAAAAATATATTTATATGAACTAATTCAAATTCTGTTCGTTTCATCATTGATTAAAATGTTATACAAACATGCAGAAAGATGGTTCGTATAATTTAAATTAAACCAAGTGAGCTTAATCAAAATTTTATGATCAACAAACATTATATTATATAGTATAACATTTCCATTAACATAAATCACTCAACACTAATACTTATGGTACTCAAAAATTCAGAGCTCATTCACAAAACTTTAGTCGCTTCATAACGAAAAACTCATATTCACCACAAAAACCAACTGCCAAAACCAACGCAAAGTCTGACTACAGTCGCAGCTCAAATGGGTTTCAGTTTTATTTATTTTGTGAACCTATAGTTAGGCAAGGTGTTCAAATTAAACTAACTTGCCACATTTACAAAAGTTTTTTTTACTGGCTGCAAAAGTTATGAAAGTCAAACCTCCTGCACCTTCAAATAACTATTTTTACCATGTCAATTTTAACACATCAATATATTATATCTGTAAATATTTACTGAGAAAATTTACTATTAATAAAAACTTTCACCAATGCTGATTTTAAAAATAATATACTAATTGATGTTGTAATGTAAACAGAGTTCGCAGGACATACTAATAATTAAATGAAATAGCAAACATTTGTTTTATAAATAAACATTTTTGGATAGAATCACCACCGAATACAAGCCCCAAATGATTAAAGCCCTTTTCACGTTGCAATTGGATTAAAAACCTGCTAAAAATTAGCATATTTAAACAAAAGTTACGCGGAATATTTCACTCGCTTTTAAACCACTCACGTTTAATGAAAAACGAGCCCACGGTAGCGAGAAACGCATCGCGAAATCCGAAAAATACAACAAACGTTAAGTGCAAGCGAAGTTTGCACACACAAAACTCGTGTGCAACACAAAAATTCGAAAATGCACCACTTAGCAAAACTTAATAACAATAAACACGCGGTAACACATGGCTCCCTGCATTGAGAGGTGGGAACTTAGGGCGCGGTGCATTTTGCGATCGCGAATATGATGTTAAGGACGCCCACAATGCAACGTTAAAACTCGAAATGCCTGTACCCTTAAATAGGTTTTTATACGTGTAACAAGCGTGATTACTATTTTATTTTATGTGTAATGTTGGGACCTTATCCTTAACATGCTTCAGCATCTTAGTTATTTTTATTGATTTTTCATATATTATTTGTACATAAGAGAAGTAACAGATTTTGTAAACGAGCAACAACAAATGTTGAAGATGAAGTTGTTCTTAAGACTTTAAACGGAATTCAATGTGACTTTAATTAATTATGTAGTTGCAAAACAGACTGATTAATTTCTGCCATAATTTTATTTTGTTAGATATCTTCAAGTAGATAAAAATAAAATGTTGGCTGAGGTTGATCGATTGCTGAGTCTAGAACCAAGTGGCTGAAAACATCCATGTCTGGAGTAGAAGGTCAAAAGTCAAGAAAGAAAGAAGACCCGTACTGGGTTATGGCGCCACATGATGATCAACTTTATTTTGATATACATGCGAATAATTTCGTGAATTAAACCCAAACAGAGATATTTCTATAGTCCTTAAGATTTGCAATAGGAACGTGCGATATGCTTGAACGATTTAAGGACTCAAATTGAAACGTATTTATATTCGTTCATTTGCCAAGGGGTTTTTACAAAAATCCTTACGGCCTGAAGCACTCAAAATTTCCAAACTAACCATTCAACAATCAACGGTCCCCACTATGCCATCGTTGCTAACTAAACAAAGGAAGCGACTATATGTATCTTGGAGGAATGCATAAATAACAGCAAATAAACCCGCGAAACCGCATATATGGCTCCAAACAAGCATCGACAAGGTCACACTCAGCTGAAGGGTTGATTGCTTTATTTGCCAGTTTACAAACTCCACATCAAGTTTTGGGTTCGGCGAGCGCGCACGTGCTTTTCATTTGCAGCTTCGAGTTTCGACTCATTTAAACAATTTGGGTATTAAGTATTTTGGGATGCAAAGTAAAATGGAAAAAAATTCAGTAAGAATTTCATTTTGGGCCAGCCAAGTCGCGCCGCGATGTTTGCGTGTGCAACAACAGAAAGGGTTATCTTATTTTACAATGTGCCGGTTATAAAAAGGTAAATGCTGTACAAAAGTAAAGAAAAGCGTGGCAAATTTTAATTTCTAACAGATGATCTGATTAGGAAACTTTCACGAAAGTCAAAAAAGCACAGTTGGTTGAATTCATGTAAGCTCATTCATGTGCATGTACTTTTAATCTTCTTTTCGCTGCTGTAATTTCACTAATTTTGTATACATTTCGTATAGATTTGCCTTTTGTGATACATAAAAGAGCTGCAATTTTCAACATACTTTCCATAATTTTTGCCTATCTAATAGAATTAGCATAAGTTCTCATTTATGCAGCATAATTTCGTGTGGTATCGGGGTACAAAGCTCAACATATACATTAAGTGTGTGGCGATGAAACGCTTTCATTACCGAGAGGGTGTGCGCTTGCATACATAATAAGATCGGTGACGTACATGCATAAGCACAAATTAACTAAAATGTCTCTCATTCATTAAATGAGTATGGAGCACGATAACGACGCGAAGAGTGGCGGGTGTAGCTGTTCCGGCGAAAGGACATGCGATGCAGTCAAAAAATACCCGGGCAATTTCACTCCGGCGGCGCGGCGCTGGAGTGTGTCAGACAAACTTGTGAACATGTCACTGGTGGTTTTCGGGGCGTTATGTGAATAATTTAGCGCTGAATAACTTACCATAGTTACTATACGTTCTATGTGGCTCATGGGGATTTGCACTACTCACCATCACTGTTGGTGGCGTAGGTCAATAAGACAGTCCACTGGAGTGTTCAAGCGATTGTTTTGACGCTCATTTCGACCCACTTTGTCGTGCATATACGATTACATATTTAACCACCTTTTTTCAATCAGATTTAGTTGTTCGCTCACCAAATGTCATTGTGTCTGCAGCATTCGTTTAAAATTCAGCAATCAATTGTTATTGGCCTTAAATTACATAGAATGCACAATTTATACCTTTGATGCAACGTCAGCGCCATTTAAATGAGAAACATGTTAAACATTATATCGATGCATGTATTTGCAATCTCATTGCAATTCCAAACATTCTGAATGTTAATACATTAAACGATTTTGACATGGAAATTGGCCCAGCCCAAAATAAGCAGACGTGTGCCGCCAGGCGCTATATCGATGTGGCGTAGGGATGCCACCCAACAACACACACAATAATGACCGTTTAAAATGCCACGAAACGTTATTAAAAATGTAAATACCCTGTATTTAAATCCGCAATGCGCAACGAATTAATTAACAAAATAGGGCAGATGCTTGAAAACGTACTTTTAATTAATATTAAACGGACACTCTTGTACGAGATGAGTTTTTACAAATTCAAGTGTTATTGAGTTGGTAAAAAAATCTTCAAAGAATAAGAAGCTCACGCTAAGAAAGCATTTAACGAGTTAAATTTTACAATACGATATTGTCTTATTGGATAGAATATTAGGATATTTTCTTGAGAAAGATACCATTGAAATTAAATAATTTAACGTAATCTCATGTGCATTCATTGCATGTGGATATACGAAGCTTCCATATTTTACTACGCAAATTACATACTCTGGCAATTGGATTTAGCTGCATGTAGATTGATAAGAACATATTCAGCAAATGGAATTATCCTCCGACTACGTATTGGATTCTTTTCACAGGTTTACTTGGCGAATATTTCGATTTTGATTATAATTTCGTCTTACGATTTCAATCTCAAGGTGCAGTATTAATATATTGAAAGAGAAGTTAGTTTTTGGCAAATAGATATATCGAATACAGAAGTCAGAAAGATATATTTTAGTTATAATTTTACATAAGTATATAACTTCTATCCTATTTTGTCTATTTATCACTTTTCGTTTCAACTTTGCTTTACCTAATTATAAATAAATCATTGTTTTATTCATATATGACCCACATAAGAGTGTTTTTCTTTTCTTTGTCTATCTAAAATTGCTCAAAAAGGGTCTTTGTTTGAAATATGTATTTAATTTCAAGATGTTTAATTTTTGTTGAAAGATGTAACTTTAGGGAATCATTTGTTTTATAAAATTCTATAAGTACAAATTAAAACGAATAAGTGCAGAAAAGCTTTCATGTTTGAGTAAAATGTAAAATGCGAAAATTTGAAAGCCATGACCTTGTGTCGACCATCATAATTCGTTATCAGTCGTTTGTCAAATTTACAGCCATGGGAAATGGGGAGGAATACATCATGCAACTGTCGCCCATTTAGTAAATAAGAAGTTCTTGTTTTATGTTTGGCCATTTAATCCACTGAGTCATTCGTACATATATTAGTATGTTAATTATTCACCTTCCATGTCGCACTACCCTTAGCTTTTAACCCACTGATGTTTGCGTCGTAATATTGTTACATAGTTAGCAAATTACATTGCTATTAATTATTCAACATAATGCGCCCCAAATGCAGCCAGCTATTCTGTACATACTATAAATACATGTATCGTGACTGTGAAAGCCCTTGCATAGAGTGCAGCTGAACTGCAGCAAATAAATACGAAAAACTCGTATTATCAAGAAAAAGATTTAGCTGGTTATAAAACAGCGATGGAAATGCATTTTATAGCAACTGGATCTACTTGTCGATTTACTTATATGTAAATAGAATCTGGAAAGTGAATAATTATATCTTCTTATGTTATTTTGAATGAATCGTAAATTTACTTTTAGGTTTAAACTTTAATGTTTACTGAAAATTACTTGTGGCTTAGAACTTTCAAATTAAATTAAATGTGATATTTAGTTACATACATTAAGAAAATGTTTTAATGAATTTACAATTTTAACGAGTTAATTACCTGCATCACCTGTTTATATAGTGCCAAAGATGGAATCTTTTTATAACTTTGGAAACTGAAAGGTAAATTAGTTTCATATGAATTGCATTCTGGATTGAGACTTGCTTGTCTGTTTTTGAAGATGACATTTTCTGCTGGTATTTTAATGTTGAACAAAACTTTTTATATGCTACATTTTTATTTTGTATGGAATATACTCTCCGAACCATTTGCAAACAAATCCACATATTGATTGAAAAGTTTCTGTAAGTTATTAGTGTATATTTTACTACAAATTTTTTTAAAATTAAATTTGTGATTGAATATTCTTAAAATGCGTGATCTTTAGATACAATAATTTTTTATATTCATACATTTGAAAGGATTATATGCTTAATTCTATGCTCAAAAGATGTTGAATGCTAAACTCTGAAAAAGGACATTACTTTATTTAATTATTTCGTTTACAAATTTATGATGTTATAACCTTCCTGAGAACTTTAATTAAAGTTTTTGAATGTTTTCAAAGTGCTGAACGAAAAGGAGTATATCCGCGCATATAAATGTCCTTAAAATAGAAGCAGGTGTTCATGTGCATGAAATGGATTTTCAAAATTAAGTATCCAACAAATCATATAGTTTTGGGAAAGTTTTTCAACATGAGTATTGTACTCAAACTTATGTTTTATTTATTGTTTTCAACTAAATGTCTCTTCTCATAAGTATCCACTTTATAATTTATATAAAAAATTATTTAATCAATCGATTGCTGACATTTAAATGAGTAAAGTTGAATACTTTAATGTGTGTATAATTAGAGTTCTTGATATTGATAAATTCATGTAATCTGTCATTATTATCTGTTCAGTCCTTCTGAATATGAGTTTTCTTACATTAAGTGAAAATGATATGCGGCGGAATTTTAATTAATGCAAATGAAGCAGTTTCGAATGAATGTCGTAAATCGAATGATAATGAAGCAAGTACTCAGATGCAGACATTTATTTAAACGATTGTCTCGTTAGTTGGCGGTATCACTGATTAATCGGTTTACGTTTCTCAAAATGATATGCTCCGACTAATATCGCTGCGAATTTATGGAATTAAGTTTACACGGAATAATTTAATGTTTTGCAAGTTAGAGAAATGCGATGCTTCATAGTATATTTCTAAATTTAAGTCAGTATTTTATATGAAACAGGGTTGTTAAATAATATTATTGCCTTTCGGTTACTGATTCTCGTTGAAGCATAATCAATTCTAAAATTTTGAAATGGTTTAACAAAAAGTCAACACACAATAGCGATAAATATCACATTGACCGCTAAACAACCGCAAAATCATTACTCAATATTTAATGGCATATATACAATTAAATGGTATTTAAATATTTTGATTTATTTACTGATTTAAACAGTAGTAATGGCCAATTTTGTAAGCTCAACGATACTCAAAATTAAAAAAAAAGGCTCACTACAGCAAACACAAATTTACCAATCCGTCTGTCCAAATGAATATGGACCATTTTTATGGCATTCATATGACACAGCAATTTATGGTTGCAATGTAACGGGAAATTGTATTTCACATAATTTACCAACTGGAAATTTCGCCCTTAATATTAAATTGCCTATACGTATATGTAGTCAGAGCGAGTGTGTATGTTTATTTCACATATAAGGTGTATTTATGGCGGCTTTTCCATGTGGCGGCAGTGCATTTTCCCATTTATATCGTTCATTTTGACTGCACCTTGCACCTGACATGCAATTTTCAATTTTGTTTGCCAATATGTGAGCGCATATGCACCAGTATGTTGTTACTGAGGAAATAGGAAAACAGTTCCATTGAAATGGTTAAACATTTATGTAAATTTTCATAATAAAATGTTGTTTGTTTATTTCTGACGATTTTGAGAATTGTTGGGGTTGGGTGGGGCACAAGAGGCGAAGTGAGAATTCGAATTTTGATTGTAACCATGTAGTAGATAAAGCGAAATCTTCTTAGTCGAAGTGAAAAATATATTTTTTAGAGTGCAACATAAAAGAAAAGATCATTTTCAAAGTATTTATTTTTTGGGAAATTTTGCATGTAAATTTAGTTTATTTTTGAATTCTCATCTATCAATGGATTTTTTTTTTTGGTATATAACGCATTAGTTACTTTTAAGGATATTTTAAACCACAATTATTCAACGTATTCAGTTGGGCATCCAAACGTTTAATTTACCTTCACGTCCGGATGCGAATAGATGTTGTACCTAATGCGCTTAACAAATGTTCATATGCTGGTGGGCCGTACTTCATCCCTTTGTTATTTACCAATCAATTTGCATACTGAAACGTAGTGGCTCGTTTAGCAAGCCATTACGCTAATTTTCATAAAATCATTTTACTTTTAGTGAGACAAAACTAGGCTGACAAGTGAATTAGTCTTTAAATATTAGCCAGTATAGTAATTCTTCTAAAATACAATAAATTGTTTTTTTCTTTCTTGAAAACTTGAAATGCAGTCTAAAAGTACATTTCGAATTGGTCTTTTAAATCTTATACTTTGTATTACAGTTTTATTGCCACTGCACAGAAAAGGCTGACAAAGTTGAAATTAAAATTTTTATTGTATCTGAAATTTCTTCGCGGCATCTTCAATTGTAAAACATAACACAGTTCATCCACTTAATACCAATTGATCTTGTCTAAATCTTCAGAAGGCTTAAGTGCAACCACGGCACATAAATTTCTGTAAAGTACACCACCCACAAAGTAGTCGACCCATTAAACACCACTTAGCTGGCCCGACAACGAACTTTCCGCTTTCATTACAGTGTCATAGCCGCTCATCGATACAATAGTTCACTCGCTACTCCTTATTCACAATGGGAAACTCTTTATCGAGAGCATCTTACAGACCGCAGACACCACCCACATAAATACGCGCGAGTCAATATATCAGATAAGACGCAGAAACACGTCCCATCCACATGCACGCGACGTTCCTTCCAGATTTGCTCTATCCAAAGTATATAGTCGCTTAGATGAATTAAGGCTGCGGGCGTGCAGTATATTATTCTTGGCGCAATTCTTGTGGTGAGGGATTTTCAATATCGTGCAAGAATCTGGTGCGGCGATGGTGTGTATCGCTTTCTGCACTGAATGATCCCATTTCCAGTTAAGTTACGTGACCTGTCCGTTTCGCCTAAGAAAACAGCCACAAATCACCAGCACCGAATTCGGTTTCTCAATATATTCGCATGTTCATACATCGTTGTTGTACTATTGCTTTGCATACAACAAACCCTTTTATCTTTACTTCATGTTCAATGTTATGAGTGCTATTGAATTATTTATTGGGATTACAGATATGAAGAGCAAAATTGCCTATTTATTTTGCAGAAACGTGCCTTGAAATAGAACATTTTTTCAATTAATATTCAATAGAAAAGTTTAATAGTTTCAGAAAACAATTCTTTAAAGTTCATGTTACATTTGTTTCATCCCTTAAAACTAGTCGAATTCCTCCTATCAATTTTCAACTGACCGCCTCATTTATCCTTTAAAAGTTATCGATCGCTTCCACTATGAAGATTACACACTAAAGGGCCTCAAAAGGGTCTTGCTGAAATAACAGCTACAAATCAGAATTATAGTCTGTTTATCCACAGTGATAAATCTTCTACAACTTTTCAGTTGGGCAACAATCTGCAGAGGGTTTGCGTCTCTTTTGCACACAAGTTTCCTGTCCATAGAAATTATGATTATTATCTGCATTGCATAAATAATTTCCCGCCGCCGAACCACGACGCGACGGCAGGCAGCGCTTCTCTGGCTGTGCCGACTCACTTCTTTTGGCACCCATTTAACCCAGATGCGCATGAAAAGGGTTGAGATTGCTAATTGGGGATGCTGTGCTGGTACTCATCATGCGTTTACTGCAAAATTGAACACAATGAACTGAATGTTGATGGATGAATGAATGGAAGATGATAAATTATTTCATGCGCTTGAATGAAGCTTTGAATGGGTTTTTCCTTTCTAGAAACAATGGAACCTGCATGACCATAACATTTTGTCTGCCGAACGTAGATAGAGATGCTATTCGGTACGCATGACAACATTTTTAGTATTAATTATTATATGCCTGCTAAATATGTGCTTTCAAAAAACTCTGTTACATACAAACTTTAATTCTTCTTAAAGATTTTACTTAGAATTTTTAAGCTTCTTCACGGGGGGAATTTCAATTAAATTTCGATTAATTTTTTAGAGATTAAATTCATGAAGCTTAATGAATTCTGTGACGACTTGTTTATAAATAGATGAAAGCTCTGAATCAGATAAGCAGAAGCTTAACGCTTTTACATTGAAACGATTTGTCGAAAACGGTGTTGTTATATTTATTAATTAATTTCGAAATTTTACTTTGATCTCTTCTAAATTTACTATACACTTTGACTTCATAAGAGATTCGTTTCTGCTTAAAATAGTAGCATAGCAACTATAAGGATACGTGTCAACACCGTGTCCCCGACAATAAAACGTCATGTAATCTGCCATGAAAATTGGCATGGCCATTAAAGCGGAAATTTCCGTTTCAATTGAATTCATGACCGTCTTCACATTTTCATTCGCACATATATAATATGTTATGTAGAGAAAAGAATTGTAAAAGGATTCTGCAAGAATGCTCACCATTTGTGAATGCGGCGCGGGGCTGCCAATGAAAAATGTTTAACATCATTATTTATGTATTTGCTCAATAAATGGGAATAAATTTCACTAAAGTGGCGAGGACGGCCTTTTGGGACACAAGCAAATGTACAAACTCTCTTACCATGTGCGCACAATTTATTGGCCAATCTGTATTTCCATGTTATAAGGTAGTTATTTTTTATTTGGAATTTCAGCAGTGTATGATTTTTTACACAGTTGAGCATGCGATAAGTTTAAAATTATTACGCGACTTGTGTGTTATGGGCGGCGTAGGTCCATTCAGTAAATTATACAAATTTATCGGTCTTTTTTATTTGCATAATTTATAAGATATGATAAGGAAAATCAATTTTCCTATAATAATTTTATGACCCATATCGTATAATTTTAAAAAAAAGTGTGAAAAATATTTAAAATGACTAATGGCATTCCTATTAAAAAGGAAACCCCAAAACATAACGACAAACTTTTCTTATCAATCGTATGACTTTAACATTAGTTCGCTTGTGGTATTTATACACAAAAGTCAACGCTGGGTAATCCATCAATTGATTGCCTTCAATAAACTTTATGACCTTAATAATGCACAATAAATGCATTTTCCTTCTCAATCAACTATTTCTCAATTCCATCGACAGTCGCCATTTTCGCAAATACCAGCTTATCATAAAGATACGAGGGAAATTTTCAAATAATATTTATTTTATGATGCACGCCATTTCACAAACATCTGCTTCGCGCTTGCATTCTTGTATGGAAAAGCCATTGCATTTGCTATAGAACATCAATTTGATCACCATTCATTGGCCATATCGTGGGTTTTATTGTGCCAAATTGACATTTTTTGATGGCTGCTTGACTGACACAAGACCATGAATTAAATTCGCATTGATGTTGTGGCAATCAACAACATATGCAGTTTGCAGATCATTGCTGAACTATTAAATGCTTGCATTGAGCTGAATGCATGCGGTAGTTGACTTGGGAATTGAATCAGCTCAGTTAATGGATGGTGGTGTCAATTAAAATGTCAGTACATTCGAATTGGAGTCTAAAAGAGAAAGAGGGACATTTTAATTTAATTTGCAATGATTTAATTTCCAGGATTCAATTGAAATGCAAAGCAGCTTTAAATATTTCACATTTACCATTTATATAATACAAATGGAAGAAAGTCTTTAAATATTTCCACGAATCCGATATTTTAGGAATGGAATCACCATGAATTCTTCATTTCAGCTACATATTTAATAGAAACAATTTAACGTGTTCTTAGGAACAGTAATTTTCTATTGTTAATGACAACTTCTCACGCGATTACTTATTACACTATAGAAAAAATTAGCATGTACCATAGTTGGTGTTTTGTAATCAAAGTTAAAGTAGTTATTTAAAGAATATGGCAATACGAAAACGGTGTAAATAAAATGTCACGCTTTCAAGATACCACGGCTGAAGACAGTTTTATGGAAATATGTAAATTAAAAATGTTAAACAAGTTCATTATTCATATAATAGGTAAGTGTTGAAAGACTAAAATGCAAAAAAGAAATCTAAGAATCTTTAGTTCTTATAGGAACAAATTGCAGAAATTCCTAGAGCTTACAACAAAAGTTATGGCTGAGTAATGGTGAACTTGTGGTTTTGGCTATCACAGTAAAAGCCACAAGTAAGACATTATGAGTGGGCAGTTTTGAATGCCGGAAAATGTAACAAGTTACTTGTATTATTCCTGTCATCTTGAATATGATGGTTTAATTTTTGTTACTAGTTGAAAATACAGAATTTTAATACTTTGAGATTATTTTGTAAAGAAAATTGAAATAGTTTGGCATTTTAAT
>JANSTS010009362.1:0-19144 GCA_026546915.1 Sylvicola fuscatus
AGTTAAAAAAAAATTCTATAATTTTTTCAGATGATAAAACAAATTTATCACATGTGGGTTGTGATATATTCTTTGATTAAAAATAGAAGGTGCAATATTTCAGTGCCTAACGCTCCAACAATTTAAAATTATTTGCTGAACTTTGAACTTCTTTAAGACGAGTAGAAAATTGCTCAAGTTCTCTTGCCACATTGTAAATTTTTCTGCATAAAGTGGGGTAACATTTATGTAGGAATAAACTCGCAGAGGCAATAGACAGACGACGTATTTAGTTAAAAAACAAAATGCAAATGTTAGGCCGGAGTTGTCAAAGCGACTGTATCAGTACTCGTATAGCATTTTAAAATGTCTGTAACCGACAACATCTTGATAACGGTACGAACCGGAAATTGACACTCATCGGGGGATTGCCGCACAAATTTCAACAAAATCAACACACGCATGTTTATGTACGCATATGATTACGGACGATTAAATGTGGAAAAACATGAAACGTATGCTGCCTCTTCCTCTGCGTACAAACAAAAATAATCACTGCATAATTACGTGAAATCACCCAAGACCGTTTGATGCCTTCAAATAAATCAAACGACATAAGACAAATAATCATAACCCCAAATGATATTCATTCATCACCGGCTCATATTACTCACCAAATAAACGTGATTCATCGCGCACAAACTCGAGATTCATTAATGGAAATGTTAACAAAAACGCCATTAAATTAACCCCCCAATTAGATACCTTCAGCTAAACAATTGAACAGCTCATTATAGGAATTAAATGCTTAAAACGCACCAGATTCATTGCTTACATTTTTGCGAATGGGTGGAAATTGATGTGGCGGTTTAAGTGTGGCTTGGGGCGGGTGGAAAGGGCTGGTTTTACACCAAAAGGGGGATGCTGCTGCGTAAATGTTGGCATTACACACGACGTAATGTTTCCTTTGCCTCCGCATAGGCTGAATAATTAATTGAAGAAGTGAATGGCACAAATTGAATAGAATAGCAATTTAATCCATTTGATAGGAAATTTGAAATCACAACCATTGTTCGGCTCTTTGTTTAGCATTCCAAATGATATAGCTTGCCTCTGCTTTAGTTTCAATTCTTTGACGTCCTTCCGTTTTCCCCGAGGATTGAGTGAGAAAATTTCCAAACGCTTTTGTTTTTCCGCCTTGTGCTTCAGACAATTTTCGCACAAAATCCCATTCATACATAAAGAACGAGCAGCAGCAGCAGCAGCTTCGCAGCAGTGGTGGCAATGAACGGGCGTGCATTCGCACCAGAGGGGATGTGCGATCAGAAGCGGCGCAATATACACATTTTCTGTATAGAGACGTAGAGGAGAAGACATACATAAGACAGCGAACGTACCGAACACAATATAATGAATACGGCACCGCATTAAATTGATTTTGAGGCCAAAGAGCGCATAACATTCCCGAAATGGGGGTCATCGTTTTTTCGACATCGCACTTGTCTTATGCGGATAATCGCACGCTAGAAATGCCACAAACACGCAAATTATTCGCAAAAGTTCTTTACGAGCTGTTTTGAATTGTATACACGGTCGTATAGATGGAGGTACCAGAGAGGGAGTACGGGTTTTCCTGAAGCAATTATTACCAACCGGGCCAGCAGCCGCACTTTCAGCTTTTGCATTTGTGCTGAAGAGCGAATTGCCGACAGTAAAGTGGGCTGAATGTGAATAGGGGAAAAGACGAATTTATATACATGTTGTATATGTTGTGTATGTTGATGAACGATTGATGCTTCTGTTTTGGGCATTCAGTGGTGGCTGAAGATGTTGCGGTCTCGTCCACTCGGTATATAATATGAATGCAGTTTGAAGTGCACACAGCGGCGATGGCCGGCTGTACGATAAATGTAGTATTTGCTCGTGCCTACACAACTAATGCGTATACGGTGCATATAATGTGGCGGCGCGGAAAACTGCTCTAGAGCAGCACCGAGCAGCATGCGGTGGCTATGTTATGGAAAGGCAGATGCGCAAAGAGGGCACGCGCAAGCCCACACCGAAATGGCCAATCTATTCAGGATGTAATGCTGTGCTGGGTGGTATACAAAATATTGATTTAATCTAAAATTTAAGAACACACAGCATTAAGAAAACACCGCCACCAAAAGAGGGGTGCATAGCTAATTCAGAATTTAATTTGAGCCGAGTCATAACTTAGGAAAATTCGCTTTGTACTGTGTTTCAAATCTTATAATAACGAATCCAATTGGTTGGACGTGTAAATAAATAATAAATTTGCATTTGTTGATTTGTTATGGGTTCCCTGTTTCGTTTTCCTTAAAGTCCCTCAATGTGCAGCGTCAGTCAGCTAACACTGATATAGGGCGACGTTTAGCTGTTGAAACACAATTCGGTAATGTAGGGTGGCAATTTGTGCGTGTGAGCAACAATTATTGATTTAAATATTTACACAAACAAACCATATCTATTTGCTCGTTCTATATGAATATTGACAAATTAATGAACAAAGATCTATGATTTTATTACTAGTTACTTTAACTACAATGTCTTTAAATTGTAATTTTCATAAACACTAAAATATTAATATGAGATTAAACATGCATGGAACATGTACTCGTAAAACATGAACAATATCCGGGATGGATGAAGTAATAACTTCTCGCTACATTTCCAATTAAAATCTGTTCAAGACCATTTTGGAAAATATATAAGACAAAGTACAACCGTTTACATGAAAGTTGCCTGGCTCAAGGATATTTACCGTAGAAGAGTGCACCCTAATGCTTTCATTATTTTCCATTAACCACAAGACAATTGTTATCCATCTAGATCCGTTTCAATTATTGCACCGACTTTCAGACTCAGGTGTAAATAGTTGGAGCGAATTAAAAATTAATTGCCTTACCATTTTCCATCCAAAAAGAAAGGTAAGTACACTTTTCAATTAAATAATATAAATAATTCCTACAGATCAGAATCGAGCCAACTGCTGTGAACAACTAACCCGCTTGTCCGTGCCGTCACTGAGAGTAAATTAAAAGATAACATTCAGTTAAGTTGAGATACTTTCAGCTCTTGACTCGTTCACTGTGGCACATTTTAACTTTGAATTAACCCAAAACATAAAAGACAAGCAGAGAACCTGTTTCTGCGTGGCTGTCACAAGATGGTGAAAAGCTGGCTGTCCGCCACAGAATCACCCGCATGCACAAGTTTGCCATACCATTACCGGCTACCGCAGAGTCGCCGCACTGATTAAATGCCGCCACTGCTAGAGACCGCCGACATCACAGCACAGTCGCCCAACCCTGAATTCCCCAACACGTGAGTTCCACTCAAAAGAATATTTGCATAAAACATTAAGACGATAGTATCTTATCACATTCTGGGTATTTAACATTCCGAAAAGCGTAGCATATAGACTAGAGAGGGTTTAGAGCTTATGGACAGCCCTATGCGTACCGTCGACCAAAATAGCATAGCACCACCGTACGTTCTAGCAGAAGTTTTCCACATGACAGCATCATAAATTCGGCATTGCGAGTTTATGTGTGCGCTACAGTCTATGCTAGGCTATGTTATGTATGTGCTCTAATAATATTAATATGCGTACGGGTTATACGGGTGGTGTTGTCCCTTCCAAGAGTCAGTGTACAGTGAAAAATCAAATCAATTTGTTGGCCCACGCATAAGTCATAAACATAGCCCTTAAATTGAATAATTTACTGCGCATTTAATACACATCAGATCACCGAGAGGAGTTTGTGGCACGTCGAGGCTCTGCGGAGTTTGGAGTACATAAAAGCGAAAGAGATTTGTTTTGCGGGGTTAAAGTTGCTGCGTTTGATGATAAATTTTCCAAGTAAATAGGTTCTTCGGTGAGATGCTATTTGCTGCGGCATCAGGTTGGCCGGGTTTATGCGCCAGAATGAATGGAATCGAACAGTAAATTAGATGTGAGAAGGACGGCACACGAGCATATGATGTGCAATCAGATAAGCTCATTCGTTGGAGTTGATTTTGTTGTGCGTTTTTTGTTCCCATCGAATCGTTTCGACGAAGCAGTGGCTGTGTGCCGTCTCAAGAAGTAACAAGTATGTACTCCATAACATCTGAACTACATGAAATGTGTGGTAAAGGTGCTACACAGTTATTTATTGGTGTTGTGTTGCTGAAATTGTTTTCGGTTCTACCGCATATCAACGTTATCCTATCTGTAAATTCGAAGAAAAAGTGCTGTGAAAATGCACTTATTTACTTCTTATAAGTCGAACATGTCGATGAGATGAATGAATTGTATTTTTTGGTGCATCAAATACCGATGAGGAGAAGATTTGAAAAATACTCAACAATTACTTATGTTAATTTATGGTAAAACAAAAAAACGTTGGTTCATTGTAAAAATACTTTTTATATATATAATTGATTTTAAACAGCTTTATATAATTGATAAGCTATTTTGATATCGGAGATGCTTGCAATTCATTTAAAGATTCAACAACAAATTCAGCAATAATTCAACAAGTTGAACTCATTCTTCTCCAATCTATGTGTTTTCAGTTTATATACATATGTATAATGCGATATTCAAATACTTTTAACTCAAATCGGTTTTATGATATTTTAATGCGTTTCTATACCCCGAATACTTAATCAAAACTGTAACCATAAAATAAGTGCACACGGTTAGATATGTATCAAAGGTCTGAGACCATTAATTTAAACCAAAACTATAATACCAATTCTTCATTCAAATAACGACGTAAATAAATCTGGAGCCAACTGCATTTATGTGCAGCCGAACATATTTTTCGAATGTTAACTGACTGATAATGACCTAAACAAAACGCATGAATCAATTCGGTACAGCATTCTCGTGTCTTCGCCGTTTCCTCCATATCATTTCGTTCATTTAAAATGCAAATCAGGCTAATAAGACGATGCATCCACATAAAGACAATCAAAGCACGCAGTCCATCTCCAACGCTGCACACACAAATAACCAACTTTGACTTAATTTATTGATCCCAGAATGTGCGTATAAACAGACGATGGCTTCAAAAAGAAACATTTGGTAAATGCTCATACGCGCCTCACCTCAAATCAATGCATTTTAAGTAAATAATCAACAAATCTCTATTTAACATAATTCCTCTTCCTGGCTGTACCGCCACTCTGTGTGCCCAAATCCCAATCCCTTGTTTGTAATAACCAAATAAACAATACGCGCCACATCATTGCCGCGTTATGATAGCGCTCGCGCACATACTCGCTGTTTCTTGTCAATGCGTATATCTATAGAAATGCGAGTATGTGGTGTCGCGCCGCACTGCATACAGCATACGCCTTGTTTACGCAGTGTATGGCCTCCCAAAGTCAAATGGATTATAAACACACCACCAGCATATCCAAGCTGAAGCCCATCACTGAAAAGGTCTTAAAGAATTGACACAAAACAGTTTCGGTTTAGGATAATCCATCTGAAGCAAACTGTTGTGACATGATGAGTAAGGAGCTGTCTCAGCGCCCCTGCAATCAATTGGTGAAAAATGTCGAAAAAATTGATGTTATTTGAACGGAATGACTTTGCTCGTGCCACTCATGTAAGGGGATCCCTGATGTTTAGTCTACAGAGCACACGTCCCACACACGGGACATACGTACATTTTCACATACACACACCCCGTTGCGTTCAGTCATTCAAGAAACAGTAGCTCAGTGGAAAAATTACAATATACCGACAGGCACAACACAACACCGCCTCGTCTTTAAGAGTCTCTCTCTATACTTATAGTGACATAGTGCTAAGCAGCTATACTCCCTGAGCCACACCAAACCGCCCTCCCATTTGGCATACGTTTATTGTACTGAATTTATGTGTGTCGCCCCTAAATTTCAGCCATCTCGTGAAATGCGAGAACGATTGCATGTGCTGGAAACGATTCGTTTAAAAAAAATATGTATGGGGAAGAAAGTAAAATCTATTTAAATGACAAAAAGTCACAAAGAGGAGCTAAAAAACTAATCAGATTATGTAATGTGTAACCTGATACCGTGGGATGTCACTGTATGCACTGTCTACACAGCGTAGAAAAGACCAATGTTGTTATAATTTCTATTATTATATATTATATGGAAGCAAAATAGTACATTTGTGAGTGCTCTATATGGGCTCTTTGCTCTAGTGAAAGCTAAAAGGGTGACACCGCAAACCATGCAGACACGCTACACTGTATTTAATGTGTGCCGCAGCATGTGATGGTTGATGTGTAAAGTGCGTAAAAAGGGTTGGACATCATTCTAATGAATAATAAACATGGTTCGTGTCTTCAGTACAAAGGGACGCTTAAGTGCTTTGAATTTCAATAATCACCAGCTAGCACGGTTAATAGTCCCAGTGATTTGACATACTCGCGCAAACGGAAAGACAGCAAAAAAAAGGCCGCTATATACACTAAACGTGAAACAAATTTAATGCCTTGCGCTGTGTGTGTTCCAACTTCCTAAACATCTTCCCCATGTACTTAACAGATTTAACAGTTACGTTTATAGCTTCTTTCAAGACAAGCGTTAATTTGATATTAAAGATTGCTTAAAGCTGATACTTCGGAGACTCGTTACAGTCAACTTGCAGCAGATGGAAGAGCAGCGATAACCATAAAGATCTTCGTCTACAAGGAGAGCTCTGAGTCGTTGCAAAGATCTTTGCCAAAACATGCATGCATGCAGTGCAGCACACGGTAAAACGAAAAACACGTTCAAGAAGAAAATAGCCGACTTTACTGTGAAATTGCAAAGGCGTTTATTTCGTCGGCTGCAATGGGCGGAGATGCTTGTACACATTTCGATATGTTATATGTTATAGTTATGTGTCTGAAACGAGTACATATTTCTGAAGGCAACATCGCAGTGAAAATTGGAATTTGACTCAACAAGGAGAATTTGTTAGCAATAATTTGTCTTTTTGTGGCAAGACGCCACTTAAGACATAGCAAATGCAATAAATTATAACATGACACAATTAACTATTTGGATGCAGTTCATGTCACACAGTTTGGCCAGTAGAGCTTCTTAAATAAATGTGATGTGCATGAAAACGGGACTTATACATATTATATTCAAAGGAAATGCCGCTTTGTCACTTTCTCCTTCCCGGAAAACTGATGGTGACATATTTTCAGTAATTGCAAGGACCCACATTTTAATGATCAATAAAGATTAAAGAAACGGGGCGTTTTCCATCTGGAATGCATCTGTTTGTACTAACTAAATGCAGATAAATCATAAAGATGAAAACGGTAAAATATTTACAAAATTAGATTGACATACAGCGCGAATCATTTGATCTTTTCTGCATTGCAAACTAAACAAGATTACTGCGCTTGATCTTTTGAAGCGATTCCATTTCCTTTACAATTTGTTTTCTTGTTACAGATTTTTCATAGCAAATTTTCTGTCGAATGAAGTCGATGAACGAAGCTGTAATAACGTTAGTCAATTATCCCTTATCAATCTATTTCATATTTCTCGATACCCTCGTTTGCCTCAACACCTATAATGTTTCATCAATCGTTTTCTTTATCTCACTTGCAACTTTCTGGAACGAATTTGTGCTTAGGAGAATTTACTTATAAGTCATCTTATAGCCATTTTTAATGAATTTTCAACGATATAATTAACTGGTGTAAAAAGCCATCGCCCTGTCCTCATTTTTTTATCAAACAAATCTAATTATCAGCGTTCTTTTCGAAATTATATACGTACCGTGCTGTCGGGGAAAAGAATTCTTAAGACGTTCGACACTAATGACAGAATGTGCGCTCGGTCGCACATACAAGTGAAGTGTCCTATATTTATGCGCGCCTTTACGTGTACATTTATAAAGCTGCTGAGTGTCTTCAATTATTTACACACAGAAAAGTACTTATGGACTCGAGATTACGACAACGCATGCACTCCACTGACAAAGTTGCTGGAGTTACAATGGGGTCTCCTGGCACAGTCCACGCTCCCCCTACAAGTATGTATACTTAACTGAATGTGGTTCGATTTTAATTAAATTACTACTTTGTCTTTGGCGTCAATCAGTGATCTATTAAGAAGTACGTCTATCGACCGTCAATTGTGAACGAAGAGACGTGGCTGAGTGTGATGTGACTTGTGAGCTGTCTGCGGCACTCGTGCATAAGTCACAACTCACAGCTCAAAGCACGGCCATATAAGCGACATCCACATACTAGCACAGCGCGTAACAAATTTAGTGCGTCTGTGCTCGGCAGAGTTCATGCATGCGTTCCCAATTTAATAAGAATAAGGAATATTTTAATTAATGGTCCTTGTAATAAGCAACATCTTGAAATATACACTCGGAGAGGATGATTTACTTTGTGTGAGCACTGCTTGATGTTTACTTGGGACACTGAATTTTGATATATAACTACAGAGCTCGCTTTCATATGCATAAGCCGACTTCCGGCAATGCTCGCATCTATCCCGCTCCCTGTGAATATGTGCAAGTGTTATATGTCCAGTGGACATGGCTCAGTCATTTATTATTCTATTCTGGGAAATTTGCTTTAACTTCACTTCAATTACAGTCTGGTGTAATTAAATAATGAATTTCAATTGGAATTGGATAGGACCATTTAGCATTTCCAGAGACATATTTATTCTACCGTTGTGGTTTAATCCACATAGATGTATATGGATGGTGTGGAGCAGCGTTTACTCTCATGCCAGATGAATGGTTTTCTGTCTGCAAAGTCTACACTTCGCTAATACGTAAATGTATGTACTGTCAGCACGAAAATCCATAAAAATAGAGTGAATACATCAAAGGGTAGCAGTAATTACTTCAAACTTTGCAGCTCACAGTTTCATTCGAAAACTGTTTTCCTATATGCAGCTTAGTGGAAATAAATAGTTGGTGGACAATATCGATTCAAAACTATATGAACTATGTTATATGCTTGTAGCTCGTATATGCTGCAAGTCTATGGATGATTTTTAATTATTTATCTCGATTTGTGGTTGGGCAAATCACTGATAAATGGATATTCAATTAAGCTTTCAATAGGGGATTTAGGACACATTTTAAAGTTTATGATAATTATTTAACAAGAATCAATTGAAATTATAGAAAAATGGAGCTAATTCGAATTAATAAATAACTCTAATTATATTCCACAAAGGCCACAACAAAAACACACACTTTCTTTTCATTGGATAATCGTATTATTTAAATATGCGAAAATTTCATTAAATTTATCGTGCTGTTAAATATAAAATCTGCGTACCGGAAACAAAAATAGCGCTCCTACAAAAATTAAACAATTTCCCATAAAACACGCGTAACAGTAAATTAGTTAATACAGAATTATTCAAAAAAAAAAAAAAAAAATATTGCGCTACGGAACAACCTGATATAAGCTTACATAACATTATATTAAGCTTTCCAGATAGTTGTGTTGCAACTTGCATGTTTCCGACATATTTGCAGTGCATGTGCACAAACATAGCGTTAATTCTTTTATACAAGAAAACACGATCATGAGCTTAAAGCCTTAAAGCGTTATTCCGTGCGCTTCTAATAAATTAATCTGCACTTGTGTTTATTTTCATCCATTCACATGCAACCTACCCCCTCGCCCCTCACCGAAAAACGTAAACAACATGAGGGAAGTAAAAGAACCTAACAAATCTCCGTGTAGACATATATGAGATGAAGCTGCAATACAAACCACCCGGCACCAGTACTCCCACATAAACACTTGAGATGGGGCGAAACTTTCTCGTCGAGAGTCTTTGGCATTTCATCTGCTCGTACACCCAATTAAAATCCAAAAATCGAAATTGTTGAACATTCGAAATACATTACTGCATCGCCGACTCTTCAGTCGACTTCATTCACATTGTGTAATTTTATCATCCTCAGCACGATGCTTGCATCAAACTTTTCGCACAAGAATATTTTCAACAAGCGCACACTACAATTGTTGTTAGTTTTTAACAAGATTTCGTATTGATTTCAAAAGTTTCATTCGAATTCAGCCCGAGAGGGATACTCATTTGACTCTTATCTTGCGATGTACAAATAGACCGTTCAATGTTCACCCACCTACCCCCATCACGGCACATAACTGTACATACGTATATATACATATACAGTTCTCATTTACCGCACCCAAAACAGATAAACTTCGCAATTGGTACAAACATTATCCACACTAACACGCACGCACGTACACACACACACACACACAAACAAAAGCAGACGTATAATTTCAACAAACAACAATTTCGGACGAAGCGCATTTTGCAATTCATAAGCACAAATTGAAATTCAAACTTGCCAAAAGCATTTAAAATTTCAACCATGACTTGAATGAACAAACACAGTGAAAAGAATAATGGCAACAAAAAGATCGGCGGGGAATGCCCTTCCGCACAGCTTCGCACAGTCATGCCAGCCCGCCCACGACCCACCCGTTCGCAACACGCTGTCGTTGTGCTGCCACACGAGAGCTTTTCACGCTTTTGCGAACTTTCGAAGCGTGACACGGTCCACACCAGACACAATCAATTATTATTCTATTCCAGTATACTATTTTGGGGATGCCCTTATATGTATTATAGAGCTAGCTTGGGACCAGCTTCGGAGGCAGCAACAGGGGTGTGGGAGAGACTCTAACAATGCTAAAGGACACCAATAAAAAGCACAGAACTTTTCAAAATCTACTAGATCATTTTCATTTGGATAAACGCTACACTACACACAATATCGCCGACGTGTGCAATGACTACAAAATACAAATGTGCTGCACACCGATCCAGAGAGCATCCTGAAAAACGTGTACAAGTATTTGTGGAAGCAAATGTATGATGCTGCAGAGGAACTATATAGAAAATTGATCCTTGTGCGGTGTACGGCGCGGCGCGCCGTTTAGTTATGCACGGGCCGGGCGCGTCTCACAGGATAGCGCATAGCTACCATAAACACGTAAAATAAACATATGTGCTTCCACTTTCGAGGGGGGTCTGTGTGGGGGGAAGGTGGTGGCGCTTGCAAAATACACAACGACAGTAGCATTTAGTATTCACAGAAGACAAAAGCAAGTCACAAATTTACAGACGGTAAACACACGTTCACGCAGTTTTGTGTGTAGCGCATATTTCCATGCTTTGAACATACATATATGTATCTACCCATTTTGTTTCATACCCCTGATGAGTTATATTATATTGAGGGTAATTCGTTTTCCCACCGTGCGTTTACTTCTTTGTCTTACACCGCACGCCTGGACTGATGGGGATGAAGTGGTGGCTGCTGCCAACTAAAGTGTAGCACTTTTATCCTCCAACCATTAAGCATATTGTTGCGCTACGACGCTGAAATTTACACTCAGCACATGACGACTTTTCCCAACATTTGTACACTTATTCTGGGCTTCTCACACACACTTTCGCCACCTTCTCACCAGACACTTCAGCTACAAGTTGAGATGTGTGTGGGGGGGTTTTCTATGTTATGGCTTCCAGCAGCCAGAAATCAACTCTCAACTACAACTGGCGGCAAAAAGTGGTCGGCTTGGCGTTTTTTTCTTCATATTATACTCTTGCAATATACACAGTAAAAGTATATATTATGAGGAAGATAAAGAACCAATAAAGTGTCTTCACGATAATGTCTGAATCATCCGTGTGCTATATCTTTTTTATTAGCTTTGTTTAGATTCGTATACACCAGTTGATAATGTGGCGAGGAGGATGCAGTAGTAGCAGCAGCAGCAGCATCAGAAAGAAACGACACGAAAAAGTTGATGAACCATATTCTTATCTCGGCATGCGGTTTAATGCTTTGAGGAAGCGACCATACGCCATAAACACTCATTATGGCAATGGAGATAGAGGCAAGGTATTATTATTTTATATCGCAGAATGTGATGATTTTAATAACAAACTTTAATCTGACTTTGGCGTCTAGTTTTTCGGCGGTGAAATAGCGGCGGGTTGCGTGCGGGCGTCGGGGTTTGTGGCTTTCGCAAGTGCCACTGAATGGAATTGTCTCTACGATATGAGAAATGATATTAATGTTGTGTTTAATCTGCTAGCAAATATAGAAATTGGTGTGTTTATTGCAGTGCTTTTGAACGGCGTTTTCCGTGCAAAATTGTTTCTTTATGACATGCTGGGGATGCATGCTGTGGGTTGCGCGTCGCGTCGCTTGATGCTGTGCGATGTGAAAGTTTGCCTTCGCTATTTTCTATGAAATTTAATTAAAATTCAAATCCGTGGTTTCAATATAAACTGAATGTGTGTGTGTGTGTGTGTGTGAGTGAGGGTACACGCTAGGGGTTACAACACGGAGGCGCAGTGTAGGTTTAACAATATTGTAGGTTGATGTCATTTTGACGTGAATGCAGAATGTGAATCTCGTCAAGAATGTGACTGTGATTTAATTTTCAGAACGTGAATTCAAATTCCTTTTGATGCGAGCGCAGTTTTCATCTCCTGCATTATTAAGATACTAAACTTTTCTAGGTGTACAAAAGGGAATGCTGCATGCCTTTGTGAGAAGGGTGACAATAAAAAGACACCTGCATTGTTTTACGTTTACGTAGTTTTCCTAATATTATTAACATTGCATTTGTGTGGGAAAATATGGGCCCCTCTTAATATGTCTAATGAATTTAGATGCACCTTAATAAATGCATTTCCCACAGCGACATTATCTCAAATTTTGAACATTGATCTATAAATACTAATCGTTAATGCTATCATTAGCGTCATTTAACATATATGCTTTAATAATCTTTTCATTTGCATTAAGTTTCTTGGGATTAATTCCCAAATGATGGGAACACGCATTTCGATTTTCTCTTTCTCGTGGAAATTAAAAAACACTTAAGATGATGTGATACTTACCAAATGTAAAATGTTTAATTTTTTAATTTCAAAATAAGAGACATCGTCAATTTGGCCCAATGTAAATATGGATGAAATTAATTTGCTAAACAAACACCACAAGCATGATGATTAGGCAGAATTATTCAATACAAGTTTAACATATTTACTTAAAGAGTAAACAGAAACGCATTCAAAAGACAAAATATTTTAAGAAGATATTGAATTTCACAGAGTTCAGAAAAAGATTGACGACTTCAAAAAGGTCACTTCTCTTTGAAACAACTTAACGATTCTTTGGTCTTTAGACAAGTTATATTGCTACAAGAACAAGTTAAATTGTGGTCCGACGATAATTCACCTTGCCGTTCGGAAATGCATCACAATTTAATCGGCAATAACAGGAAAAGCCGTACCGAAATAAAAACGCGTAATTATCCAGTGCAGTCAGCCTCCCGCCCAACAACGCGGCGCGGCATACAAACAACCCGACACAACTCTCATTTTCCATCCAAACGTAATTTTTCACCGCTCGCAACTTAATTACAACCAACAACTATACTGACAGGTTTTATCCCCCCAGAAAACCCAAAAGCCCACCTAATTAATCAAAATTATGCTGTAATTAATAAACATTTTCAACATTGAAATGACCGCGAGCCCGTAGTCAGTTTCGAGTTACATCCGCCGTCATAATTAACTCTATATACACAAATGAAGCCTATAGCGCCGACACAAGCTCCCATTTACCAAAATATTTCCCTACCTCATCGCTGGCTGTTTAGTTTATTTTAATGAAGATTCACTCCTGGTTTTATAATCCAGTTTAGTTTATGATCATATACGAAAATAAAAATTCCATCGGTAACCGCAACATTTTAAGCGTATGCCCATTAGACACCTGTTCTCAAGGTTAGTCGCGCGCGCGAGCTTCGCTTGCACACCCCCTCTGGCACACGCACATTTGTGCCGTCACTTGATGACATCGCTTGTGTTCAGCCTGAACACATTTACATATATTACAAGTTGTGTCTGTCGTTATATCTTTGCCTATACGTATATTATGATCGTTATTACACAAACTTTGGTATTTGGAAACAAAGTGGAACCAACGACGCACCAACAACAACGCACAACCACGACGATGACAACAGACAGTGAAAAGAGAGAGAGGAGCACAACAACAACAACAAAAAAAACTATGAGAAGAACAAAATAGATATAAGACGACAAAATCCCATCTCGTTTGCATACATTAACACTCAACAGAAAAACAATTTGGAATGCCTGGAGAAAACATCATCAGAAATGTTACACAACTTTCGGCAGCGCGACATCAATAAAATTGTCAGGAAACAGCAGGAATAGCAAGTGGGAAAGGTGAGAGTTGAAAAATAAAAAATAAAAAAATAAAAATATGATAGAAAATTCGCCTTTGGTGAGGAGCACAAAAATATAACAAAAACCAAAGAAAGTTTCAGGTCAACGTAACTCAATTCAGGGCGCGCACCCCAAAAATGAACACCGACCGAAGAGCAAACACGCCGCTTTGGCTAAACAAGACGTGGAGGATATACGCGTATAAGGACATGGAACAAGGAAAAAAGCACACAAACCGAACGCACAGCATAAAATGTGTGGCAAGAGGTGCACACCCCGTCGGCGAGCACACCAGTTTTCTTTGTGTCCTTTTTCTATATATAGATACATCTATATTTTGCGCAAAAGTTCGCAGCAAACTTTTATTAATTAATTAGTAAAGTTTAATTAATGCAATTAGGTGTAAAGATAAAATGATTAAGGTTCGTTTCCACAACACGGCTTGTGTGTGCGCCTTCATCTCTTGTGCATTGAAAAACTTGTTCTTTTGCCAACCCCATCCCCCCAGCACCTCAGTCGCCGCATTATCTTGTTTTCAAATCAGTATTTTGACCCAGCAAATGGTATGTGGAGACAGGAGCGTCATTGAATGGCATGGCACTTACACATATGGAAGCGGGGTGACCGGGATAAAGTGAAATGATTCTGCCTCTGGGCGCTAAACCTACATATTATCGGAGCGTACGTCGACTTTTGATGAACTCCCACAGTAACAAGTCGCACACAGCGCCTTTGTGTGCGCGCCTTTAAATATCTATCAGACCGTATGAAATGTAAGCATCCCTCCCGCTCCTACAAGTCTGATACTCCACAGAATAATAGGCATCTTCATCGTGTACGTCACATATACTCGCATATAGTATGTGAATTGAAATTCACAAATAATAATAAAAGCACAGCGACACAACCCACTGCGAATGCAAACAGTGCGGAATAAAGGGCGCGCAAAATGTGGGGGGTGAATATCAACTGGTTTCCTTGAGATTCTTATATTTAAGTTGTGTGGACTATTAAGTGTATTTACCATGTTCTTAGAGCACGTCTTTTTATACTTCAAACAAATGCATTCATCCCCTATATATGGCGTTTTGTGTGTCGTCGCCATCCGAAAATGTGTCTATAGTCTATACGATTATTAGATGAACTTGTTGTGGTGGCGGTTGTTGCCGGTATATCTTGGGTGTTCTCTATGGAACACAGGAATGTGTCGGGATGAATTGAGTGTGAAGAGGGCTTCTCTAGTTCACTTATCTGATTTATTGCAATGGAACTTTAATTCAATTCAATTTGTTGGTTTTTTTGTGAATTCTACCATGTGAGTTAGTCGGAATATGCGGGATTTAATGGGATTATTTGGAAATTACAAATGCTTTTTTTTTTGTGGTTGAACTTATAAACATGTTTAAGGACTGTATTAAATTCAAAAGTTACCGCAAAATTTAAAGTAATGCTGGTCGTAACAGATAGAGCGGTTCCCATGAAAAGCTCCACGAGTTGTTTGTTTCAATTTTGAAGAATATAACGCTTTATTTGAAATATGGAACTCTGTAAAAATGTGTGCAAAATAAACAAATTGTGAGCGAAAAAAAAATTGAAAAGTATATTGTAACTGTAAAATAGCTAGAGGGGCTCATACATTTTCCCTAACTGTCGCAACAAATGAGAAAATTTCTGTGTTTTCCTGCTGTTCAAGTGCACAGCAAAATTGCTGGAGCAAATGAGACGGAGTACACGGCCAAAGCTTATGCGGCATATATTTTTGTATTGTGGAGAGTTGAGATTTTTTTTCACTTATTTTATTTTATCAACCCTCCCTGTGAAAATGGCAATTTCTATCTGAAGTTGAATTGTGTTTTGTATGGCGTTGACGAACGGCAACAAAAAAAAAAACATTCTCCAGAGAAGGACATTTTTCTTAATGCTCCAATGATTGTTGCGCACATTGTTTTCTGTTTGTTTTAATTTCATTGTGTGCGCTGTGCAGCAAAAGTGAATTTCAACTCAGAACAAAGTGCCTTGAAAACATCCTAACGATAAAGGCAAGGTAAAGTCCGTAGCATTATAAGTAAGGCGAACAGCAAGTAGCAGTGTTTCTAATTAGAAAAAAAAATGGAACACAGCAACAAGGTTATGCATGAGCTTTAACACGGACGTAAAATTGTCAATTAGAAGGATGTTGTGATTCAATTATTGCTGCATGGTGCAGATATGCATGCAGTGCACGTGGGGCAGTACTCCTATACATATAAAAACATATGTTGGTTGTTAGACAAATTACAATGAATGGGTTGAGGAAAAAGATTAAAGCGACCAGCAAAAAAATGATAGGGGGGATGGGAAAATTCTAACATGCTTCGGTGGCATCATAACTTCTCATTAGCTGGCAACACGCAGTATTTGAAGCATCATCCCTTTAGCGTTCACACACTCACTCGGGTACTCGTTTGCCATCATCCTGCCAGCACACGATGTATGTCGGTTGAGCCGTAATTTTCAATTAGATTCAGCACACAATCATGCATGTAAATTGTTTTTCTAAAATTTTATGGCAATATCCTCCGGTGTGTGTGCGAATACATATTGATTCGTGGGAACACGCTGGAGAATTATTCAAATCTCGTTACAATGCGAGTCTTCAAACGTATCCATGTTTTATTAGCTTGCTCGGGCTGTGTGTGATTTTTTAAGATAATTTGTGTCTGGCTGGGAGTGTTCAGTGTTTTTATTTTTTATAAATTTCGGAAGGGCATTCGACACGACATGTGCTGATTCATTTTGGTTTATTTGAACTTTTCAAGAAATTAAATTACTTTATGCAAACACGCGCACCACCGCACCGCACCGACTCAACACCTCCCATACGGACGCAGTACATACGTCGTCCGATGATAAATGAAACCATATAGTTTCGTGCCGGCAGCACAGCAGGGACAAGACAAAGGTTATAGGGCTCTTCTGGCGGCCTTTTATGTTGATGTGTTTCCTTGTAGTACGTTCGCGTCTTACTATTATTGCATTCTATCGCCTGACATCAGTGAGTTATGCGTGCGCACGCACATCAGACGGCCGAGTCCGTGCGTATGTATGTACACACGCCTAGCATTTCTAAAGGGATGGTCGCAGTGGATAAATCTATTATTAGCCAAAAGGGAAATCATTTATCAATTGCATTATGCCGAAAAGGAAATCACCGCAAAATACATACATTAAAGGAGAGTGAGAGCCGCAGCAGTTGCTGTACACATATATATCGAGGACATGTCTAAAATTTGTACAATTTGTGTATGTCTCACTGCAGTCGGCTGCATTTGCATGAGATTCTGCAGTCGACTGCAGATATACGTAATTTCAGTCAAGTGAATGCAGCGCGGCGCGTTTAGAATGATCGTTTTTGTAGATATATGTCACATGCTGTGCCACTCGAGTATTTCGTCGACGATTACACACCACATTATGTCTAGTTATGAACCAGACGCGCATTATGGAAATGAATAACGACGCAGATCTATTAGGCGCTGGTTGGGACTTTACGGATCGACGGAAGCATGTAAGGTATACAAATTTATGTAAATCAGCTATATTGAAACCGAAACGATGCTCGATCACACGGCGACCGCACACTTGTTTCACCGTTCACGGGTTGACAGCAACATGAAAACATACGCTAAAAATGATGTATCCATTTACAGTTATAAACGACAATTTAGATATATGAAATGAATGACTTAAGTCGCCGTATAATTATACGAGTATACATAATAGGAATAGACAGATGGAAGCGACCGATGCGACGGCCTAATAATGGATGTCAGGTTGATGCAGCGACAACAGCAGCAGCAGCAACGGCGCACAGCCGGAGATGAGATCTGAGATTGAGAGTGGAAGACGAAAACACAAAACACTTAAGCGCTGGAGTGAAGTAATCGCCGGTGAATATCAACAATAATTGCTTGTTTATTGATTCAATAATTACGTGTTGCGAAGAAGATATAATGATGATGATGTCTAGAGAGGGATTACGATAAAGCGCACCGATTAAAATCCCACGTATGTGAAGATCTTCTATAGTGATTATACTTTTTTCCAATCAAATATGTGCGCGTCCGGGTTTTGGGCGGTCACATTGGGCCAGCCAGCTGCGTCTTGTAGGAGATTAATTATTTACGTGCGGTGAGGCCACCAAGAAAAAAAAAACTCCGACTGCATGCGATTGACAAGAGATATATCGATAAGTTCAACGGTAATCAGTCAAATTGGTTGTTGTAATCTCAGCATATATTTAGATATAACCGTTGTGATATGCTTGAATATTTATAGAAGACTGTCAGTCGCTTATAAATAGTCTTTAAAAACTATTGGAGAACATCACTTATCAACATCGACTGTATACTTTCACGAACCGTATGGAATGGAGTGACTGATGCATGGCAACCCATTCATTTTTGTATTTCGTTTGCCTTGTTGGCGCTCATGTTATCAACTCGTATGTGAATATATACATTTTAACAAAACTGTCACAAGAATGAGGAAAGCAAACAGCCGAAAATGTTAATGAAATTAACTGGGGATTTGAACCAAACAACATTTGTGACATGTAGTCAAAATGAAGTTCGTGTCAAAGCGCGATGTGCAATGTGCATCCACTCCGTGGGAATTGAATTGCATTACGTACCGCTTGTCTGCTTGTAGCAATTTGTACGATTTTTAGTTAAAAGTTACATTTTCCAGATAAATTACAAACAAAGCGGCATCAATAATTAATAAAACTATTGTGGTTGCAAAATTTGCGGCGACTGAAGCAATAAATACTCATTATTCATCCATCCGTTTTCATCAAAATTTCTGTGAATCTTAAATT
>JANSTS010009362.1:24685-47895 GCA_026546915.1 Sylvicola fuscatus
TTGTTGTTGTTGTTGTAGTTGTTTTCATTCTTCAGGCCGTCATTGTTTTCTACAGCTTCACATATAACATACCTACTGAACATTTTTCAATTTATTTGCACGGAAATTCGATGACGGGAATGCCAAAAAATATTTGCACGTCAGAATAAGTGTAATGAAATAATTGATGACTGTTCAGACGGTTTTAATACCCTGCTCATATGCAGGTGAAACCTTAAAAAATGCATTCAACAACTATTCAATATGCACACACCAGCCATGAGATTTCACTCCATCCACCCACAAGCCAGCCCCCTGCAGCATTTCACCCGCACCCAAAAACACACAAAGTTGGGCAAGAATTTTGCGCAAATAGTTTGTAAATTGATATAAGCAAAAGGAATGCGAATGTATGGAACATGTTTTTACCATCACGAGTATTTTTTTTTTTTTGTATCTTATCGTCCTGCCACCACCAACGCGCCACCCTTCAGCACATAAAACAGAGCAACAGAATGGCCGCATTTGCAGTGTAAAATTTCACTAGCAAAAAAGAAGTGTAAAGCTTACAACAGTGCAATCAGCAAAAGCCATATATTTTGCATTTATCACGATTGGATGTGTGCATTTATTCGCACAATGTATGCGGCGCTGCACTGGTGCGAAGTGCATTGTAAATACCCATCAGGGTTAATATAACGAATGCATACACAACTCTGCATGTGCGATATAAAGTCAAAAAAAGGGTTTGCAGTTTGCACACATCTATGGCGTCTGTGGACATGGAGTCATAAGACGCTGCTCACTAATAACTAAGCGACTGTCCTCACACATATGTGTTGATTGTTTGCCCGTACAGCATATGGAGATGAGACCGCGTGCGAGTTTTATCATCAAGAACTGTGGCAAGAAATTCATTAAAATGTGCCAGGCTATGCGCTTTTTGTGTGCTTGCTTCCAGCGATGTATAGCTGTCCGCGAGATGATCAATTCAATCTGAAATTAAGCCAGGCATAAGAAGCGAGCGCGCGCCTTCCTCACGCCACATAATCTCCATGGCATGTGCATTGCGGTAACATATATAGTTAGCAGCTATGATGTGGTACTCGCGCGGTTTCATTCCTTTATGCCGGTCGATTCGTTTTCCATCTTCTGCATTTAATTAATGTTTTTCCCACAACATGCTATTTTCGGTGTTGAGTCGCTTAAAAAAGAACTTTTCCTTAGTTGTGTGTTTTTTTGTTTTTTTTTGAAGATGGAGGGAGAAAAGTTTAAATTAAAAAGTACGTCAAAATGTCATGTCGCGTTCGGATCGCTCAGTTGATGCGCCCAGACGCTGAAAGCAGCCCACTTACAGAACTATAAACTGCAATTGTCAGAAATCAGAATGTCGCGACGTCGTTTATTTTTATGTGCACGGCATTTTTCACATTTCAGCTTATAATGAAAAGGGAAAGATATTGTTTTACATCTTTTTAAATTGCTATTTATCTAACTTATGTGCATAAAGAATTGTGTGTACACATCTGGAAGCTGTGCTGTGTTGCGTGCTTTTATTGTGTGCGCCTCGTGTCTACATACGAGCTGATTATGCAACGCGACGTGTATCAGTTATCAGAGCAGTCTGGAGACTATGTTGAATTTAATTTAACTGGGCTTAGGTTATGCGCTGCACAGCCATTTAGACACATACTTAACGTCCAACTAAATTGGTTGCCATAATTGCTACCTTAATGCCATTGGCTGCAGCCTATGTGGAAACGATTCCCTGGAAAATTATTGCTTTACGGGTTCCCAATTTTATTAACTTTTTAATGGAATTTTGCTTGATTATGTTTTTTTTGTATGTTTGTTTGGTTTTTGATTCCACATATTATCAGGTTAATGTGTGGGCACGAGGTTTTTTATTGCTGAAACTAACAATTTCAACAGAAAGCTTTTGTTAGTTCTCGGAGAAAATTCCAAATATCGATATACATAAGTTCCACTGATGTCATTATTACAAAACACAATTTTTAGTAATAAATTCTGCTTAAATTTCATGATTACAAGTACACAAATAAGAAATAGAACAACATCTTATTTCGTCATAGCAATGGCAGAACCACACCCTGCTGGGATATTTAAATATTGAATTGAGGGGAGTCACGTCCAGATACTTTGTAAATTTTGCCTAAAGCAAATGGTATCTGTTTTGGAGCTTTTGCGAAAGTATTTCGCCAAAGAATGACGAAGTTGAAACAGTCGACATGCAGCATCATGAAAACAAAATGAAATTAAAAACCCAAACGAAAACCTACCCAAATAGAAAACATTATGTTTTATGAAAAAAAAACATATTGTTTACTGCTCCGGTTAAGCTATTTCATGTATGGAATTTTAATAACTATGAAGATTGCATTTTCAGTAGTTAAGGAAAATTATAAAACCACAAAAAGCTATTTCATAGTTATGTTTAATATACGAGAAGCAGAAACGGAATCCGAGAAATAAAACAGTTTTCTCTTGATTTAGGAATGTTTTATTTAAAACATTACCCATTTGACATCTGTCATCAAAATATCAAATGCCATATTTGATTTTAATTGTCTGAGGAACGAATTACTTTTGAAATCATTCACAAAAAGGTGAATGAAATGAACTTTACAATAGCTAACTATTTGATAACTTGCATAGAAATTGAAGTTTTAATTGGTTTGAGTTGTTTCATTTTACATCTTCTTCCGTGCAGAAATTGGCATCATTGAGATTAGTGAGAATTGTATAACAGAAACTACTTATGGAAACAAGAAACTCGTTACACGATTATGAAAAAAGAATTAAACTCGTTCCGATATTTGAAATTTAATTTAATACAATTTTTAGTGTGAGCTTTATCGATTTTAATCTCAAAATATCGTTGGCAGATTTTGCCATAAATTTCACATTAATGTTTAAATACGTATAGATCTATCTCGGTGATGTTTTTAATTTACAGTTTATGATTTTATTATCTCTCTAACGTTTTATATTTATGTCAAGAAGCATACATGAAAAACATGTTTGTGGAAAAATCAATTTGCATCTACTAAACAAAAAAAAATCTCACAACAAAATTTGCATATGTCACACCACTCACGTCGCGTCGCAGAAAAAATCTATAAACATTAAATCGTTTTCACCTGCCACAAATATAGTCGAAAGAGCAAAAGAAAACAACAAACATATCGCAACTATATATGCACCGAAAATAATTCAATATTTCACCATCGGAAAATTTAATCAGAAATGAGATTAAAAATTAAAATAATAACGGTATATCCATTATGGGAAAATTATAAAGCAATGAGTAATTCATAATATTTACAGTTTATCGAACCAGCCACTGCCCAATTCACCCTGGGCTGCCCAACAAAATAATACATACGCGAAACCAGTCGCGCACAGGTCGGACCCACCCGCGTCTCTTTTACATAATTTGCGCCATACTCGATGTTATTACAGCAAATACACCGCAGCGGCGGATGTTTTTCAGTGAATAACGACCGAACATCAAACTTGATGAGGATAACAAAAACCATTTCTGACATCTCGTCATGGCCCTTTGCGGGCTCGCTCCTTGTACACACAGAGAACGGCGATAAGACTCAATTCAATATATTCGCCGCAAAACATTAAAATTGTTAGAACAATATTTGGTGGGTTGTGTCACAACATTGATCGTCTCTCAATTCCGCCCACGCGATATAATATGAAGCGACCCATCCACGATGATGCCGCTGTGGAAGCTGCACGATACTCGTTTGGATAGTATGTTTATATATCACATATACACAAATTACAAAAGGTCGTGTGCCAACACAAAGCGCGTCTCAAGTGCCTCAACCTTATTTGGAGCACGGCTTCTTCTTCTTCTTATTAGACAGATTGATATCCGGACAAGTTCATGAAATTTCGATGCCTACACTAAATATAACATATATGTATATATCGAATGTGCACATTCACAAGAAACACAAACAATGTGCCGTATTTGGCAAGTAACCTTTTTGCCGTTTCATGTTTGGGACGCCCATAAACACCAAATGACAAAATTGATAAGAACTTTCAGGAAATAAAGAACCGAAATGGCTGTAAAAACTTTGTCTTTGGCTGCACAAAATTGTGAGACCGCGTCAAAACTCTATGCTTGTACTGTATACAAGTTGTCTGTCGTACGTTGGCCAAGTATAAATATATACGAACAGATATAATGGAAAGTGCTTAGAAGAATCAGACACGCAGAGACGGCGACGACGACAAAGCAAACCAATGGATTGAGCGGAAACTGTAAAATATTATGTCAAGTAAACTATTTCAGTTGTGTCTAAATAAACTTCCATGGGCAAAAAGTTTCAATTACTGCACGGATTTCTTGCCAATAAATTGATTGACAAGTTAATGTACCTCGAGCGCGAGTCTCGCTCAAATTCCAACCATCCCCCACCCCCTTCCGCTAATCTGTCAATAGCGTAGTTGGTAGCGCAATTATATCAGCAGACGCCGATCAGCAATGTGTCATCATTAATTTCAGTCAAAACTCTAATTAGGCGATGGCCGAAGCTGCGGTTGTTTCGTATTTTTTTTTAGTCACTTCACTTCATTCCCTCAATGAGCACCTATATCATGGAGCCAGACGCTGTGCCGGCTGTAAATTCATTTGTTATAGAGAACAAGGGGCAGCCACCCCCATTCTGTGTATATGCATGCTCTTCAGGTATAATCTTCCATAATTTAGAAGCGCTGGCACCGTGACATAATTAAGCAGATAGATGACACTGTAATCATATCAAGACATGCAATTTGCTGGCTGCTAATTTGTAGTATTGCAATAAAAGCAAATGGCATTCAGTGCAGGGGAACATCTGTGCGATGCAATAACTATTCTCTGCAACAATGTAGCGCGTCACCCGCTTCGGCTTCATATATATATATGTACATATATGGAACTGTGCAGTGACACACGACATAATACATTTAATATGCATTTAAAGCGGAAAATCACAGACATAGGGTTAATATAACAATGAATAATAGAGCACACAATTGCCATGGCAAAATGTGGGGTATATAATATTAAGTTTGGGGGTTTTATTGTTGCAATCCTGACACAATTAAACGATGAATAATTAATTTGGCAAACTCCTTTAATTACGGTTACGAGCTGAGACAATATAGCAACTTTCAATACGTATACGGCAATATGCACTGGTGCCTGAGTACTCGCCGTACGTTAATTTCCCATACACATAAATTCTTCACCGAGATCCCAATTCCCCCACAGCCACAAAACACCCATTGCCCATTGTATTGTCGCATACATGCGATAATGTGATATGTGAGGTCGAAGTAAATTACAAATGTAATTATCGAAAATATTATCCAGTTCCACATCCGCAATCCGCATCCGCACACTGCCGTCGCCGACTTTTATGTGTATTAAATTATATCTCTTAATGTCGCTTCAAATGTGCCTTTTTCCAGGAGATTCCAATTAGTGCAGATCGCATTCTGTTGCATCTGAACACAATCAAGGCGATTCCATATGCATTTGAATTTCAACAGACCAAAGTGTATTCGGTGTGCATTTAACATGTATAAACATAAATCTTAATTGGGTGAAAAGGGAACTCGTTTGGGTGTCTTAACTGATCCATAAGTAGTTTAACTGGCGCGAGGAAAATATTTGTAGAAAATTAAAAACAGCTGTTACACATTTGCGTTTGTGCGGTTATATTTATATGTATGAAGCACACATATGCAGCGAGTGATGGCAAACTCCAATAATAATAAAAGTGATATCCATTGCTGTAAGGAATACATTTTTAACAGGCGAAATGCATATCGCACGCCACAGCGTCGCGACTCGCGTCGTCTTTAATAAACGACGCGACGTGGCGCGGAATATCGAAAAAAAATGGCACATGTGTTAATGTTCATTGCAATGTTTATTTAAACGCCATTCTCAATTAGGATCATTTGGTGGCCGCTTCTTCGCACTTACATGCAAGCACATGCCTCTATCTGCATACAATTATAGCGACCGTTATTATTATGCGCTGTGTGTCTTTGTGTGCACATATTTTCGTATCATCAAATAAATATTTAGATTCGCCGACACAGCAGCGACTATAAAAATAAAAATGATAATAATGCAAATAGAAGAAGAAAAAAAAAAGAAGCCACCCCTTCAGGGCAGTGCACATAGTACAAGGGATCCGCTGCAACGGCACACTATCTACAACCGACAGGACTTTGTACAAATACACATTAATCAGGCCGAGTACGGGGCTTATCTCGATCTTATATTATGTGCACCTATATAGATATTTCTGGTGTGTACGCCATGCCATCGTCGGTATTTGAATAGGCAAAAACGAAGATATAACACCGTGAATTTTCCACCAATATTTGAATATTGAAGCAAACACGTCGACGCGACAGCATCGGTCATGCTAGAACGGAATCGACGGCGAATTTGCATATTGCACACGCCATACCGAATATAATGTAAGGGATGCATGTATATATGCGCGTCTCCATAAACTTATTGAAAAGTTCCCGTTCGCGTTTACATATCGAGTAGGTGCAATGTTGATTTTATATGTAAAGACAGTCGTCGTATGCCGCGCGCAGAATATCATGTTGCTATATATGTACATAGCGACTAGAGAGTACAATAAGTGCAGGATATAAAGGGCATAGTTAGTCCATGCAAACAGTTCGCTGTTCAGCAAAAGACGCGCCTTTTGTCCCGAAAGCAGTCGCCCTGCAATAAATGCACGTATGCACCTAACATGTGGCTGCTGTTCATATGTGCTCTACAAAAGATCTTCATCTGGCAACTGCACTATAATGGATGCGGTGTACCTTTTGTAATTCTTCTCAAGTACAGTGCTAATGCAAAATTTCACTCTGTGCGTGACTTTTACCCTACAGAAACAATAAATGAATGATTCTTGAACTGAAAGGAAAATGTGGGAAATACTACTATTCATCCTATTCACTCAGGATGAAAATTCAATTTCACCGGTGGCAAGTGAGATGGCAGAAAACACCCGTCCGTATACGTATTCGTATGGATGTGCGGTTTTTCTATATATGATGGACCTGCGCAAAAGGTGTGACTTCACATTTGCCGAAGGAATTACACGCAAATGCTGCCAACGAGTCGAGCAACACGAGAGAGAACCGTTGAGAGACGCGATTTTCGCGAGTTCGTATGTTAAAATTGTACTCACACAGGAGTCAGGACTCTAGACTACGGTATACGCAGGATATTGGCAGGAATGAAGTGAAATTACATGTACGTAGAGAGGGTGGTTTCGTGAAATTACATTATAGTAGAATCCCACCGAAAACCACTCTAGTCGTCCATTCCGTTGAGTTCGAAGCACGAATATAATATGATGTTTTGGGCAATTACCCTTATACACATGTAGGTATTTGCTTTTATTTATTGGAACCAGTGATGATGATGATCACCGCGTTTGTTGTGCTCGCACTATTCACTCAAGTAATTGTTTTACAACAACTTTTTGATTTGATTTTGCAAATCGCCCAAATTATTTACTTTTTTACACTCAATCATAGTTAAACAAATTTAATTAAGTAATTTCCTAGCACAAAAAATACAATATTTAAAATAAATACTCTATCAACCTACATCATCACGAATACTCGTCTAATATATAATCCACAAAGATTGTCAAATTCCACAGTCGCACTGATGTGTCTTAATTAATATCAATTCACAAATTCACAGTATCACTGCATTCCATAGGCAATATTTATTTGTTTGTATTTCTTAAAATAATCTAGATCAATAAATTTGTCATAAGACACAATTTCTACGATTATTTCACAACGATCATAGTAATCTGAATGATCCAAAACGCTCACATATTTGTTAATGCATCTTCGATTAATCGTCTTTAATTGCAACCGCTCATAAATTAATTAGAACCGAGAAAGTAAGTCAGAAAATAAATCGCCGTCGTGTTGAGAAACACAAACAAAACAGAACATATCACAAAACACCACACTCATGAACGGGTACGCGACCGGCACACGATTGCTTGTAACGCTTTGAGGGCTTCAGAAAGACTGAACGTGAAATTCTCCATGCAGTCACATTCAACCCAATATAATGAAAATTTCGTATACAAAGCGTCGCGTCGCGTCGCGTCGTGACTCCGTGAGTCTCTTCACTGAGTCGTGCGCTCACCAAACTGGCAGAGCATTTGGATTTTGGTCGATGCCTTCGCATACGATGATCGCAGAGCCAGCAACATATAGCATATATTCCATACATATTTCGTTGGCGCGCGATATCAGAGCGCGCGTTTCTGCCGATTACGTATTCCAAGCTTTTGCTACCCCCTTCCCATATCTGTATAAATATTGTATAATTTCTGTAGGTAAGTAGTATTGGGGGTTTGAGGGAGGTTTATTTGTACGTGTATGTGTGGGATTTTCTACCCCAAAATTCAACAAACCCTGTGCTCTTTTACACACAAAACAATATACTTGCTGGCAGTGCTGTTGCGCCTTCATGGCAACATGGGGCTGGTACATTTAGTTTCTCTGGCAATCAGCATAAAATGTTGGACCTGGCCTGAATATTACTTGCACGTATATATACGGTGCATTTAGACGACATTTCATGCAGTTCGCTATTCTTTTATTCGGTTGCATTATTAGCCGTTTTCCCATTGCCCATGATTCGACACACATGTGCAAATGTCCCACCCCATGATGTGTCAAACACAATGCGCCTATATAATTATTAAGAGGCCTGGCATGTCATAATAATAATAATAATCCTGTAACAAAATGTAGCATAAAATAAAAGTTATGCCCTCCTACATTAGCACTATTGAGTTAAAGTGGATGAAAATTGGCACCGCCAGCACTATTTGCGCAACCACTTTTAACCAAATGCAATTCACGAAAGGGTTAATTACACTCAAATCTCAGCTAATATTCTCACCTTTTATTCAATCAATTATACATGAGAGTACGTAATACGTATGAGTATATTTATGTAATTCCAGCACTTGAGTTATTTAGGGGAAGACGTGTGTATTTACTATAATGCCATATGTATTCAATGTGTTTATATAATTATTAGGAGGAGACTGAAGAGAATGGGAGAAGGTCGTGGTGGTGCCGTGTATCGGAGCAATAATAATTCATAACTTTAATGCGGCCAATATCATCCACTGACTGTATATAAAGGACGCGTATAGGAAAATCAAAATTGTGTGCAGCTGTTCCTTGCGTTTTGGAAAGCCCTCGAGAAAACCGAATTTTAAGCCGTTTAAACCTCGCCTCCCCGTGTCTGCCAAACGAAGCCATCTACCATCAACATTTCCACAATGTTGTGTATATGTGCAATATGTAAAAGGGGGTTTATTGATTGTACAACAAACGCTCTAAATATACATTTATACACACGTACACCGAACAGTTTCACCGTGCTTGTAAATAGCGTGTGTATATTCCATCTCCAGTAAGTCTGCACAGAGATGCAAGAATTTCCGTTGTAAAATCTTTATTATTACCCCCTAACAGGTAGATCTTAATAACATACTTCCATTGATGGCAGTCTTCAGATATATATAGAGAGAGAACATTAGGTGCTTGAGATGGGAATGAAGTGAACCGAACATAATCCAGTTACCGATTCCTTTTTTAAGGGCCAGTTGCACTAACAAATCGGGTTGAATATCAAGAGGTCGTCCCTACCTCCACTTCTAACCATTTACAAGCAAATGTATAAAAAAAATAATGCGATCGTTTTCGGCTGGAGGTCTATTTTTGCAGGGTCCATAAATTAATAACAATGCAACAAAACATGATGCTGTTGATAGAGGACGCAGTGGGGAGCTGAATCGAAAGAAGTCTTTAAAAATTTATTGGATTCTTAAACATATGCGGTGAAATAAACCGACTTTGAACCCATCCACGTACACACACGCACACGCATGAAAACATAACGCAAGAGGACGGACGAATAGGGTTTTTTTTTCCGGCCCAAATGGGGGACCGCATAACTACCAAACGTATTAGTGAGATATATACCTTGAGTTCTCCGATTTTGGTGTTATTGTCCTTTTTTGTTATTGTTTTTATTGATTCGAACTCAACCTGCCAACCCAAAAATTAAGTCAGAATTCCAAATCAAATGTTCTGATTGAAGTTAAACAAAGCAAAATAGCAAAACATACTCGTGGGATCTTCTCGCATGTCAATATATAAACACATTTCAATTTAATCCCAATTTTACGTCTGACTTCACATCCAATTAGGATCCAATCGTGTTGCTAGCATCTTTCGCAAACGCCGCAGCCACCCAGAGTCCAAAACCACATGTATGTTAATACATAGTCACCACTCTGGTGAACTGAATTGAACTCCCGTCAACACTTAATATTCGCTAATTTTTCCCAACAAAGTCTTGAAGCCGCCTAGTTTACTGTCATGTGATTTAATTTTCGCGTTGTGACTTTTCGCGTGCAATAATGGTATAGCCGAGTCATTATGTGGGATGATTTCTGCGTGTTTAGAGGGAAACTGTTAAGCAGTCGTAAAACTGTATATTAAACATCGAAATGACATAAAGTCGGACGATCGTAAATCGATGCCGCCCTGAATCCTTTAAATGTTATTATGTGAACGCTAGCGCTGACATTAATGCTATGTTATGGGCTATGGCCGAGCACATGATTGATTTCATGCTTCAGCTGTAATGTTCATCAACTCTGCAGTCTGTCTGAACAACATTACATTTTCACTGACAAATTACGACAGATGATCAATTGGATAAAGGCCGGCAATCAGAGAAAGCAACAGCATTAGCTCATAAATCAGAAAGACACATATACAAGTGCACATTTCTACATGCATATATTAGAGGAAATCGACTTTGCACTTTAATTGTGCACGCTGAATAATACTTTTACTTGCACATTTTTTAACTCGTTTCCAAACTCCTTTTCGTGTGCATGCGACTCAATATACAAATTCAATTAGGCAAAGTAATTGATACTAACTTGTTATGCAATTTGTTAACGGGTTCGGACAGTCTTGAGATTGCAGTTAGCATCAATTCAATTGCACTTTCAATGTATTTTTTGCACATATGTACGTTTACGTGCATTTTATGTTGACGGCTAATTGCAACTATCTTGTAAATCTCGTTTAACATCTGCGAAATGGATTTTATGTTAGTGCAGTTTGAGTGCGGTCGACGTTTATGATCGCAGTTAAAATGGCTCTTACACATTCCTTTTCATGGTAAGAGGCAGCCATGCGAAAATGTATACAAAACTAAAGTTGACGTGCTTCCGAACAAACAAATTAAATTGAATGAAATTAAAATTTTTTAAAAATTCCCATACACACCTCAATTGTTAATATTCGTTAATGAATATACGATTAAAAATTCAATTTAAATGCATAACCCGCACTTTCACTTACAGAATATGTCGTGTGGTTACTTACAAAATGGGCGTGTATACTGTATAATGTTAAAGCGCATGAAAAGCGTATGCACTTTTGTCCCGGTTTCATTTCACAAGTCCTTATAATCTGATAAAAACGATATCTTCAGTTCTCACACTTAATGCACATTCCTATTCCAAATGAAAAGCATCTTAGTAATCCAAACCTCACGGATTTACTTTTTTAATTTAATCCACTGCCCTATTTCACGGCTACCTTTATTCGTTCTAATTAAATTATTCTTTACATAATATGCAAAAAGTAAAAGTATGCAACGAAAGTGTCACATGAACTCAATTTATTTTTGTTATAAACAAAAGCAAGATAATAAATATGTGCAAAACTCGTGAATGCACTAAGATACCTTTGTAATTTAATATTATTAAGTATGAACAATTTATTTATTGATATTGCGGAATTAAAAAACACATATTTTAATTACTGTTATAGAACTTTATGTTCTATACATAATTACTTCAACTTCAATCAACTTCTTTTTTAATGAATTTTAGTAGAGATTTGTGTAGTAAAAACTTTAAGCACAACGAAAATTCATTGTTTGCACATTTTTAACTTTTAATATGCGTTTTGTACTTTCGTATTAATTCTAATTAACTTTCAATAATTTTGCTGTTTAAAAACGATTTAAAAAAACCAACAGTTTACTTCAATTTTACTAGTTTTCAATTTCATTAAAATAATTTAACAGTAAAGAACATTTGAACCCAAAAAGAAACTGTATTTAAGGAAATGCTTCAATTAAAGCGACTGAGCTGACATAAAGCTAATTGATATACTACATACTATTTTGCAAAAAAAAAGTTTTTCGAATTTTAAATGAGATATTTCAAAGTTTCTTGATAGTTAAATTGACAGAAACCGAATTGGCACCACCCGCAAAAAGGTATGCTTCAACCCTTCTTAATTTATAAAATAATGTTTGTCATTGCGGAGAAATGGAATTTCTATATTTTTTATACACTAGACCCTTGTAACATGTTGATTGACTGAAGTAATATACCCATTCAAAATATTTTAATTTCATTTTACCAGAGAAGAGTGAGTGCTCATCCTGCGCGATATCCACCTCGACCCATTTAGATGTAATCCTGTTGACAGCTTGACACGTCACAGATAGAGACAAATTTCCAGCGTTTAGCTGCATTCTTGATTCCTGTGGAATAAAATAGAAAAAGCATTCACACAGTTTTTCAATGTGATGTGGTATGGTGACTTTTCTAAAAATCAATTTGCGAAATTTCCCACTTGCAAATTATTCACACTTTGTAAATGTTACATGTATAAGCATTTATCTAACATACTTGCCAATATAAATGGAATACGAGCATATCGTGACGGGGATAAAATTTATATTATAGTCAATGATAGATGATGTATAAACTCTGCACTGTCTGGTTGCTTTTAAAATGTTATCGTGTGGTGATTTTAAATATTAATAGTGATGACACTGGCAAGCTGGTGACATGCAGAATTGAATTTTTGCAGAATTCCGAATAATCCAACGTCAAAACAAATAAAATATAGATCGCGGATAAATGTTTATTTAATTCTATTGATCTGACTGTCAAATGGAAATTTGAATGAATAGTTTATTTTTATCATGCAGGAAATTAAATTTATTTTTATTTTTTACATATATCCTAATTGAATGATTAGAACTACTTGACATTTGACTAAAAATCAATTATCAAATTTAAATGTAAAAACGTTTCATCACATTGTTTATGTGTGCACTGTGCAATATGTTTAAGAACAACAAGAAAAAATAATATTGATTTTCAACAGAATAATGAAATCTAAACAGCAACAATTTATGAATATTTTAAACTTGGAAAGTTTGTTTATAATTCAATATTTCCAAAAACTTTTATTGTTTGAACTTTGATCGTCTTGAAGATTGTAGATAATCCATCGCTGTAGAACGCGTATATTATTAAAAAGAAGGTAATTTAAAATATTCCCATGGTAAATAAGTGCCTCATCATTCTACCAACTACTATATATATAAAATGTAGCTGCTAGACGATTATGATTAACAAAGTCTCAAATTAGCTGAAAGTATAAACATTAGAATCTCAGGTGCGAAACATTAACTAAATAATAAAAGCTCCATGAATAGAACCACATGCACAATAAGTGTTTACTTAAGTCTTAATGCCATAAGCATAACTTTATACCACGCGATAGAAATTCCATCATCTTCTATCCCGCATACAGTCTTTTTGTCATCCATCTTACCATGATTGACAAGACAGCGACACCAATTTTGAGAAACCGCCACACCGCATCTACACACGAGAATGAATTCCTCAGCACATTTCCATTGTCTAATAAACATTACCGCCACATTAAAATGCAGCACAAAGAAACGAACAAAATCGACGACTCATCTTGCTATTCATCCACAGTTACCAGCGAATGGGAGAAATAAAAGTACTAAAAAGGATCCGCCTAAGACACTCCAAACTGTATTTAGACGCGATTCAGCCAACCAAAAAATATATCACAAATCATCCTCGAGTAACGCTGCAAGCCTTCAATTTTCAACAAGTATCATCCACCTCATCTTATGTCGTGCGCCTTTTTTTCTACTGCGCTCCTACGCCTTCAACATACACACATTACCAGACACTTAGCAGATTGTAGACGCATTATAAATCATATCATCGAGGGGGGGCGGGCGTCAAAATTCAATTTAGTCTCCATCATGCTAATCCGCCTGTTAGATAAAACCGAATGTGTACGACCAAGTTTAAATGCACGCAACAGCTTCCCGCCAGCCGCAGCATCTCTGCTGGGTGCTCGAACCAAAAAGAAAACTCTCACTATCATGATCAACGTGCTATGAATATGCAGAAGCGTTTACACGACATGTGTAAGGGGTGGGAGCGAAAGTACAACGTGGATATGCATGGCTTCGCATAAGGACGTACGGTGTACACTGTACATCCCCAGACAAGTCGTCGCCATCTCGTCGTCATCATTGTCGTCGTTATGTCCTCATCTTATGAGCAACTTTTCATAGCGACTTGTTAGTTGTATAGCCGCTATTGAGGTCCACACGTTTGCAGCGTCAAAGTATGCGCGCAAAAAAGGGTTTACCATCTGATACATATATGCACCGACAAATAAACGATTTAGAGTCGTCATATATCAAAAGAAATTGAGACCTTGTACTATTTTCGGCTAAGGATCTTCTGTGTATGTGTAATGCAAACTATTCAATTAAGATGGGATCTCAAGTTATTACGATCAGTTCATTCCAGTAAATGTAGCTTGAAAGGGATTATCGGCCTAGAAACCTTGCGTGAGTTAAACATGATTGGCATCTGGGCCCAAATCATAATTCCATTGTTTACTCGCATTCACAGTATTATAGATCCCAAATCTTCGTGATTTGTCAGTCAACTGACAAAGTATTTTGTGACAATGCGCAACAATGGGCCACAGCAATGTGTCGTCTAATTTGAAAATGCAACTCCCTTGTTGACTTTTCATCAATTCCCGTATACCTTTAAAACTAATGACAAAGGGACCGAATGGGATGAATAAAAAAATTTCATAAAAGTATGTGTGCCAATAATATAACGACGTCGCCTAGCTGGAGCGGTACGTACGGATAAATAAGATGTCAGGTCGAAGCTCAATCACATACAATACGAGATCTTCTGTATATGAAAAGAAAATATTGGAGTCCCATTGCGGGCACAAGTCTCGTCGTATTTACAAACGTTTCATTTTCTGCTTCCGGTTGTTGTATGTCGGGTAAACAATGTACAATGACAACAATCATTGAAATAAATTAGGTCTTGCCGCTTCATGCCTATATAAACGTGGTACCTAGTAACCATATGAATATACGTATAACATAATGTTTAATGTACACATGGGAGAGGAAAAGGACCCTTTTTTTTGCCTACATACATGTATAGACGTGTATCGTGAAATGTGAATATGCTAACTCAAACCGAAGCCGCATAAGTTGGTAGCGCTACCAAAATCAAGACAGAAATGATGATTAATTATCCACAATAATATTTAATACTTTACATAATGTTCCGTTTCACAATGGGCATCACCAGCATTGGCAAACAGGGTGTCCTAGCATGTTCGCATGCGCCAAATAAAAAATTGAATACAACTGCAGGGATCAAGGGATGTGGAACAAAAAACAAGCGACGGCGACGAGAACGACGACGACGACGACGACGATCAACATGTGCGTGGGGCTGAACACAACACATTCAAATGTACGCATCCCCCCAACGTCGTGGCCCACCCCCTTCTAAGCTCTACAATGCAGAAGCAACACAATCCCCACACAAAGGCAGCATATTGTACGTCGAGAGGGTGGACGCACGTATTATGTTTAACATTCTTATGTGTATACGCTGCTATATGGATATATGCGAGAGTTTGCCGAGAAGACGGTCGCGTTGTATTATTACAAGAGCAGCAAGGGTGGTTTGGGGTAGAAATAATTTTACACCAAATCTCGATATAATTTTGTTTCCTTTATTACTCGCCCTTGTGCATAGTTGAAATAATTTTTGTGTAACGACCGTCGATGCGTCTTTCTCTCATTCCTGCTATAGAACAAAGAAATTATATACAGAATGACCAGATGTTGTTAAAACATTAAGAGAATATGCGCTTCGCTCCAAATAAGTCGAAGATTATCCCTTTTTCCATCGACATTAATATCTTGGTTTTATACCTACCCTATCAACATAATTCCATGTGAAGCTGCATACGTACAAGCGGAGTATATGAATTATTTCCATTGTAAAATCGAATTACAGTTGGATATCATTAATATCGAGGGTGTAGGGCAACTGGAACATGCATTATGTATACGCAGCATTCGGAGCTCGTCAAAAGATATTTGTGCATGTGAATTCTCGCGTATATAACTTCCTGGCCATATGTTTGCACATACATTATTGCACATACATGCGTAGTACAGAGCGTACGCAGAAGAAAGTACATATAGGTACTTATAGTGATTGGTATCATATTGAAAATTATTGAAGGGCCAATGCAACAAATTTCCCCAGTCGCCTTTCAAGTTGAACCGCTAGAAAGTCAATAACTTGCGATAAGTAACCCTGCATGCCGGTGCCGGGCGTCCACAAGATAAGCCTATGTTTGCACCGAACAAACTCAGTTGTGTGTGCATAGAACTCGCGTGGAAATTGTACATACACATGCGGCCATTTCAATAAGACACATCACCGCCCGTACATCAGTTGTCTCTTGACTTAAATGATGAAGGTACTACACACAAATTGATATGGCAGTGGAGGTGGCGGTGGTAACTTGTGACCCCTGCTGGAAAAAGCTAAACATGTTCTCTGGGCGACATCAAAAATTTACCTTCCTAATGAAAGTATGAATCTTTTATTATTTATATGTACTTAGCTTATTCTATATAATATGCTGAAGCGGTATACCTTTATCCCAGCTATTTATGCAGAATGAACGAGCCAACCGGCCGCCACTACGGCTACAATATTTTTCGTGTTTCCACGGCTTTAATAATTTCTATAATACGAGCACATACATGTACGACATGTACACATTACAGGATCATGCATTTTAAATGGAGTACCAGCTACCAAGCGGACTTAATAATAAAACAAATGGTTTAGGGCATAAGTCAAAGAGAACTCCACTCATGACAATGGTCTTCCGGAAGTTTCAACGTAATTTTGTGACGCCTTCATTATGCCCGTATTTATACGTGTACTGGACATAATTTCCTAATAAGCGTTCATAAATTATTGACACGTCGTTCTTGATTGACGGATAAGCTCACACATATGCATTACATTTCCTGCATTTCATATTTGAAAGAGTTTTTGAATTTAGACGAGTACTTTCAGTAAATGGTTCCCATCCCCTGTAATGCGCCATGTTTGGAAAGATGGAATAATTTTTTCACAAGCACAATTTCCAAAGTATTTTGAGCTTAGCAGCGCGAGCTTTTTGGCAAAATAACACAAAGTACATTAAATTGCTGCGCGTTTAAACAGGGCACGTGTTGTGCTGTTTTGACTAATATTTCATATACGGTTCTGTTAGATATATACAAAATTATTTCGTAATAATTATGCATCAAGATTTATGAAGTTGGTTCACACTTTGCTGCAAAAATATGCATATAGTAGTTTACCGTTAATTATAACTTAAAAGTACACTTTGCACTTTATTGCGACTGTACAAAATGTTTTTGCAGTAATTTCATTCAATCATTAATTATGTTGTTGCATTTTTTGAAGGAGCAAACAACATTTTGATAATCTTATTATGGTACAAATAAATTATGGATTACAAATTCCATATTTTAAATGAATTATGGTGTCTGAAATATAGAATTCTTTTATTTTTTGAGACAAATCAATGAAAAAGGATACAATAAGTATGTTGTATGTAAATCTCAAAAACGAGTTAACCAAAGCCCGATGAGAATTGTTGGTTGATCTTTGTGCAATTTTAGGTACCCGCATGCCGAATATAAATTTTATATACTCGTACCAGAAACCCTAAAAGGTAAATAAAATCATAAATAAGTTCAAGTCATAAAAGGAGCTATCGGTGAAATCTACGATCTTATGAAAAAAAATAAACTTCTTAGCATAAAAAGATTTTATCTACATTGATAAAAGAAATCATTTGTAAATATTACCTGTCCTACTTACCGACCATATGAATAGTCTGGCTTGGGAAGACGAGAAGACTTAATACCTCAATAAAAACATTAATCCCTGTATTCACCTATGAAGTGGATACTCTTAGGTTTTTTTTTTTCTCAATAAGCAATCAAATTATGTAAAGCTGACTTTGTAGGAGACTATTTATAAGATAAGTCTATTCAATAAAAGATGGTGTTATTGAATTAATGCAGAACACATGTATTAACTTTTACACAAATACGTACATATATGTATTTATAAAAAATATTTTATTTCCAACAGTAGATTATGAGAAGATGGAAAAACGATTACGGGATTACATACTATTTACACGTTACGAATGATAAGGAAATGCATTCAAATTCACACCCTTATTTGTAAATTGTGCGCTTGTTTGTCATTTATATTGACCATTTACCTTTGGAGCAATAAATTAAAATGATTGCACTCATAATATATGCCAAGCCATTGGTTACACAAACACAAAGTATACACATATTTAATGTTAAATTGTAAATTAAACATTGGAAAATGCATTGAGTAAATATAGAGAGATAATTTTCACGTTTTCTATATTCCTGTCACGCTGTGCGCGGTAAATGTCACATATTCTCCGGTCTGTTCCACCATCTGCAAAAAGATAAAAAAAAATGTATATTTTATAAGTGAAACGCTATAATGGCGAAGCTTGACACGAGATTCAACGTAATTATTCATGCAACGCGAAGTCTGACGACTTTATCAACCCCCAAACTAATTTTCGATCGCGCCGTTTGTCACTGCCAGAATATCTGCTCGTCTTTACACATCTACCTTTGCCTAATTTTATATTTGTTTGCTAATTGACATATTCCCAAAAGACAATATAATATTGATTTTTATCTGCCGCTTATCACACGTAGATATACAGCTATTGCTGATGTTTGGTGTGAGCGTGCCTATTACGGCGATTATAACCTGTGGGATTGTCATGCACAGGCCGCCATACAAACAGCTATGCTCATAGCTGACAGTATTCGAGTGTTTGGCTTCGATTAACACATAACGCAAACAAACCAACATATTCGATAGAAACCAAACTAATAAATTCCGCCGTCATAAGAATATGCTGCTTTAGACTCTGTCCAACATACAATTCCGGATATTCGGATGTGGCTCTCGCACAATGCACATACATATATATAGATATATGGTATTATATGTGGAGGAGGAGGGCATTGATAGGTAACACATCAGCTACATAATTTATTACCCAAACGCATGTCTGTGCGGCCTGCGCTTTGTTTCCAGTATTCACAACCAGCATTTTCCGATACGTCTCTTTTTATATATTACAATATTACATTTATTTAGGTTCATTTGTGGCATTAAAGCAATAAGCATCAAAAGACGGAGGTGGCACGTGGCGTATGTGGTTGGCCGTTCACCTGTGTAATGGGACGTCTTCAAGAGGGAGGGGTCTTGGTGCATGATTGCGCGGCTCTTTGTGCTGCATTTAATGGCTCACACATCTGATTAATTCAGTACATATTAATAATAGAAGGATTGTTAGTGTGCGAAGGACAAGGAAGGAAAACGCTTGAAGAGGCTTTAAGAATTCATAAAATTCGATAATGATACACATGCGAGCGCTTGTTAATAGAACGAGCGGGTTGAATAATTATGGGTATTTCGAAAAGTAAACTGATTTAACCATTAAGTATTTAAGTGTGTCACAATCGCTTCAAACGCGCGGCGAACATACGGCGCGAGCCTTTCCGCTTCGTTGAAATATCTCTAGTGGAAGTGAGGTGCGGAGCCGTACCAATGACGTAAAAATCCATATGTGTGAACGGACATATGTTTTGCTTTGAAAATGGGTCATCGGACGGACGACACATAGCCAAATATATATTCTGCGGTGATAAATCAGGCAAACAGTTCTTTGACTGCATTTAGTATATTTTGGTTGCAGTATTGTTGCATTTGATGCAGTGCACTGAATTAGGTTCAATCAAATAAAAAGTCATTGATCGTAAATGGGATACTTCATAAGGATCAACTTTGAATTGAGCCTTATATGGCTAAAAAAAATTGGTTATAAAATTCACAAAACTCAATGAAATTGCAAATAATCTTAGAGAGAATAGTAAGCGCTGTTTGAATTGACACACATGAATAAGCAAACCATACTCGTACTTTGATATTCTATAAAAGAAAACAAACATAAAGCATCCGCTCAACTGGTTAACTCATCATAAATACGAAGAATTTTATGAAGCTACTTTTAAGTCTATTGTCCGCTTCAACATAACCCAAAGAATCGCCAAGGCCTCATCGTTAATTGGTGATTAAAACATTTACAAACAGTCATATTCAAATCCAACGTCTTTCAAATCGTTCGACTCTTTTATTTGCAATATAGCTAGTTTGTCAATCACAATTCACAATAGATTTATTAAACAGCTCTTTAAAGATGCGCTCTAACTTATAAGCGACTATAATTGGCCTTAAATCAATTCGACCTCATCCTCAACCGCTCAACAGCTCAACGTACTCGGATATGTGCATTAAACAACATTTATAAACAATCAGTTGAGTGCATTTGCTATGAGCCTAGCATTTAAGTCGATATCATGCACAATTTGCGACCACTCTCAAGAATATTAAGTAGCCCTCTTGCAGACTACAGCAGATGACGAATTGCCTATATGCGTATAAGGTTATGATTCCGGCGAGCTGAAGAAGTGCGGATATTTCGCCATTAGAATGCATTAACGTAGATTGGCTAGTGCAGAATGTCTTAAATGACTGATCGTAATCAGAAACGCAACGTTTTGCCCACATTCATTTTCTACTTGCATTTGTCCGTCTGCATACAAACTAATATTTAGCGATGAAATTCCGCGAAGAGAATAAAAAAAAAAAAAAGGAAATAACCGCCAGAAAGGAAATCTTATCTGTCGTCCGCAAATTCAATTCGTCATTTCTTAAGCATAATTTATTATTCCGTGTGAAATATTGCTTTCAGTACCTTTGGCTGTGCCATCCCCCTCTATGTGCATGTCACGGTGTGGTGTGCTCCACAGTTTACACATTGCATGCACATTCATAACAAAATGTGGCGGAGGAGGCAGGAAGAAGTGCGCGGGTGTAGCTGTAGTTATCAAATGAACTTCCGCTTGAATCAGCACGTTTGTAATAAGAAACCGAAAATCTTCGGCGAGCGGGCATACAAATGTGACAACAATTCAAATGGAAAATATCTATGAAAATGCGCGCGTCGCTAAACACCACGACGTGTCCGGAAAGTTGATAATCATAAAAACATGGAGATGGATAGGTGGTATAATAAAATGACGTTGTTAACTTTTTCTTGTGTTCCCACTTGGCTCCGTCTCAGTGTCCGGATGGGGACATACTTATCACATATTGCATTGTTCGCGGTGGTCGCCAGTGATTCATAAACGCGCCTCTCAATCGCCATACAACTAATGCGTACATCGATTTGGAGGTTTATTTTATTAATTTAACGAGCAAAATTGACGACAAATAATCGTAATAATATGCTTAAATGCCCATCATCAGTGCTGTCGTGTTTCCACGCAACCAGCATAGCTATGTGCATGGCGAATACCTTCCATGAATCATATGACAATGGCGCTGTGTCAGTGACAAAGGGAACAAAAAACCTTTTGAAAAATTACTTTTTCAACTTTTACACAAAGTTTTGCGCATTTTCTGAGAGTCTATTGAAAAGAGTAATGCTGCCTGTCTTCGGTTTAGAATATTGTGTGCGACATTAAAGTATGTTTGGCGGGTGGCATGAATATATATATACAGCGAAGTCGTCGGTATTATGTTGCATTTTAAATTAGCGTCGCCGCATCAAAAAGACGTATTCAAGTCAATGTTGGTAGGCGCCTTTTATGCAGTTTGTGTGCATTGTCATGCCTGTCCCACTGCTAGTATGAGTGTGTCGATCATGCTAACTTTTAATTGCATCTTCAATTTTCTATATGTAGTTACACATAATGCATAATTCATCCCTTCATATGCCGCAGACGTTTTATTGCTGTGCAAAACAGCAAACGCCCATACGTGCAGCAAAACAGTCAATGCAATAGTGTCGCTTCATGCAGTTTATATATCATTTAAGGGTTAAGCATTCAGACTTCAACAAATATACTTGTATTATGTTGAGTAAGTTGAAGTTCAGCGAACTGTAAACTCAATGACATTCTGTCGAGATCATTTTTCAAAGTGGAGATATCAATTCAGGGTCTGTTCAAGCGCGTTTACCCATTCATAGTAATAAAGCTTTTTCTCCAAGTGCATTGGCTGCACTAGTAATTTAAACTCACAACGTCTATCGTCTTAAATTGACCATCAGAAATTCATCCATTACATAAAATATTATTTAGCCGAACTCAAAATTCAATGCACCATAACGAAGTTAAATCATCAGCGTCAGCTTTCATTGAGCGTCTTAATTTTTGTGAACCTACTTTACGTCGCGTCGTGCTAGTTTCTACATAAGTTTTCTCATGAATTCGTTAAAACTTTTTTTGTACATTCGATAACGTTCTCGTCTCTTGTAAAAAGGAAAGGAAAATATATTTTTCAAACATTAAAGTGCAAGCAAATATTCGACTTATTAATGTCTATACTTGTTAGTTGTTGACGTCACACAAATACCAAATTATATGTATATTTATAAAATAAAACGCGACGTCCTTACAAGCCGGGAGAATGAGGACTATCAGTATTTCAACTTCAGTGGCCGCATCATTAAAAAAACAAGTCCTCTTCGTCTTATGGCAATTTATCTATGAAGTATTTATAATCATATTTATCTGAAATGTAATACCGCCCTCGCATTTTTCCATTCAATTCATCAATATTGAAAACATTCAATTACCTTCGCAGATTATTATCAGTGGACTGTAAACGAAATCAAGGTTCGATAGGTTTGAAATTGATTTAGTAACGCGGTTGATAAACTAAAAA